>JAFREQ010000024.1:1905000-1915000 GCA_025331565.1 Holacanthus passer | reverse complement strand
CTCCCTGCGACTCCGCTGTGATCTGAGGATGTCACACTTTGTTGATCAGAAACATCGGCCGTCAGACGAGTTACAACCAGACCTATATAAACATATTTTGGAGTTGCATGGGATGGATGGAAGGATGGGGTTGACCCATTATATTGTGCATATGAAAATACAGCTGTGACTTCTCATAATTTAATCTCAATAAAATCAAAAAACAGTTCAGTAAGTTCAGTGTCATAGAACATTAAAATGAACAGAAAGTCCCGACTGCCTGGAAGAAAGAAAAAACAAACTGAGAGGAGCTGAAGAGAACAGGAAACTATATCTATTTAAAAGAGAAGAGAAAACACACACACAGAGTTTCTCCTCTCTGCCAAGCACCATCTAAATGTAATGCTAGAGTTAGCTCTGCAGGTAGGAAGCCTGGGATCAATGGAGCACATCTCCTCAGTGTGTGTGTGTGTGTGGATTCTATATCAACTGCTGGATATTAAAATAAAGCAGTTATCTTATAATAGTGGAAATAATTTGCATGTTTTTACATTAGTGAAGTGGCTGAAGCACAAAATGTGGCTAAAATATATTTTTAATTGAGCTCTTTGGATGACTATAGAAGATACTTTAGCAGGAAACTGTTAAACTGTGAGTTTCTTAACGTGCCTTTTGGAGAAATTAATTTAGTTAATTTAATTTTTTTTGTGACTTGTAAAGTTTTGTCCATATCCAACAAACAGAATGTTATCAGACAGGATGACAGGCGTTTTGACCTTTGACACTTTATTGTTCCTCACAGGAAAAACACAGAAAATAAGCATGTTAAACACAATACCTCACACATTACAGAGGGTGTGTGTGTGTGTGTGTGTGTGTGTGTGTGTGTGTGAGTGAGAGGAGAGAGAGAGGGAACAGGGTGGAGAGACTGTTATAGTTTAGCAGATTTATGGCATGTGGGATACAAAAAGTTCTATGTTAGATAAATAAGTTATATGCTCTCTATGTCTCTCGCCCTCTCTCTCTCTCTCCGGGACACACTGCCGTCTTTGTTCCCATTGTACCAGAGCAAATATACACTCTGTGTTTAGCCAGCACCGCAACACACACACACACACACACACACACACACACACTTCATTCTCCGTCCATTCACTCTCTTTCATTCTTTAAATAATTCTCTGTTCTTATTGTGATATTTAATCAACACACATGTACAGTGTGCAAACACACACACACACACACTCGTAAGTACCAACATCCTTTCACACAAGCCCTTAACAAACAATGCTAAACCACCAGCTCATAAATAATCAGCACTGCCAAACCAGGCAAGTGTGTGTGTGTGTGTGTGTGTGTGTGTGTGTGTGTGTGTGTGTGTGTGTGTGTGTGTGTGAGAGTGTGTGTGTGTGTGAGTGACTTCTGCTACATCAACGTGGTATGTAGTTGTGTTCTGGCTGGAAACCAACGGGTACGTCCTATCAGGATTAGCCTGGAATGTACACACTTCCTCTCCCGTCCATCTCTCTCTCCTTCGCTCTCCCTCCTCTTCCTCTGTCTCTCTCTCGCTCTCTTTAGTCAGATATATATGTTGCATCCTCCTCGTACCTGATTAGAGAAATAAAAGTACACAATCATAATAGAAGAGAGAGTTCACCTCAGACTGACAGAACAGTGAGCATGTTGGGTCTGTGTTTATGGTAAATATCAGAGGCCTGTTAATCAAATCTGTGGCCTTCTAATTATTTTAAAAATAATTTTAGCTTCTGTGGCTCATGGTGACGTTTCAGTGCAGAAAGTGTTCTGATGTCAAATTGCACCTTTTCACCAATTTACTTACAGGAATTGTTTTAAAAAATTTGAAAAATACCTTTATTTATTTTCTTGCCAAGAGTTATGAAAAGATGTAAGAAACTTTCCTGTGTGTGAGTTCGGAGCTAGATCCAGAGCATGAAGACTGAAAGCAGGAGGAAACGGCTCCTCTGTCCAAAGTTCAGACATATGCCGAGCAACAACCTCTAAAGTTCACTGATTAACACATTATCTTGTTTGTTTAATCCACAAACGGAGATGTAGAAAGTGTAACCTGTGGCTTCAGAGGGAGCTGCTTTCTGGACTGTGACAGTGTGAGAGAGTGTTATCGATCTTTTATAACTCTGGAAAGTAAATGTGCCGATCTCCCCAAATGTCAGGCTCCTTCTCCAACACACACAGTCCATCTGTTTACTGCACATTTATTCCACACACAGTGAACCAATGTCCTGCACACACGAGTTAATGTGACGTTTTTACATCAATCAGCCAAACTATAACCACACTGTGTTGACTTTGAATTTCTCGAGGGGTTAAGCAAATATTAGGAGCCTGGAACCATTTACACACACAGGTTTGGTGTTTTAGAGGAAACTCTTCTCTTCCTCTGACTGTGGATGTGACCACAGGGAACATAACCTTTTCCCCTCGGTGTGATGCAGTGTGTGTGTGATGCGTGTGTGTGTGGCTCGGGAGGTAGAGCAGTTGTCCACCAGTTGGAAGGTTGGTGGTTCGATCCCTGGCCCCTGCAGTCTATGTGTTGAAGTGTCCTTGGGCAAGATACTGAACAGCCCCCGATGGCTGCTCCATCGGTGTATTAATGTGTGTGTGTCTGACAGAGAGCTCCATAAAGGCTGTTGGGATGATTTCCTCTCCTTCTATAAGCACAGTCTCTCTCCCATGACCACCTCCTCTACCTCGAGACCTCTCGGTCTTTCTGCCTGTCTGTGGTTTCTGTGTTTGTGTGTTTCTGCCTGTCTGTCTCAGTTCACTACCTGGACAATCAGAGCAGGTCTGGATCTGGATGCTGTGTCCTCAGTAACAGTGGCATAAACAAACTGTCTTCATACTGTAACTAAGCTACTTGCTGAATGACGACCATCTTTACTACAGTTCAACTCTGACTTAGAGCGTTCAGCAGGTCACAGCAGGAGGCAGCCAGCGACAATATGAACTGAGTTTGAAAACACGGGCATCGGGTGTCTCAGACGAGGTCAGGAGGTCAGAGAGAGGCAGCGTGCCGACCCTCACAGAGCCGAAGGGTGACGAGGCTCATTGTGTCTCTGCTGACGTGCAAAGTCTGAAAACCCATCTGGGACGAAGCAGCCGGCCGTCTCATCGTCCACTGAGCACCTGGACTTTAAGTGATTTGGGGTCTGGTCAACTTTCTTCCTCCCTTTTTCCTCTTTTCTTCTCAAAACCCTTTATAGGCTCATTCATAGATTCATCCCTCTCTGAAATGGCACCTTTCCTATTATCCTCTGAACAAAGATCTGTTTAAATGGCTATTCATAAACACACATACACACACACACACACACACACACACACCAGGGTCAGAGATAAATGGTGTCATTAAACAGGGTGATGAGGACTGAACCCACTGAGAGTGTGTGTTCATATATCTCACCATGTTGCACACACTTAGAAACACACACTCAACTCACGATGTTTGAGTATTCATATATTTTACCATACCTCACACACACACACACACACACACACACACACACACACACACACACACACACACACACTGGTGGCCATCCATCACACCCATGAAAGGACCATTTAGTTGGTGGTGAGAGACAGACAGTCTGAGAGAGAGAGAGACAGGCAGAGGGTAAAATGAGCCCAGGAGCAGAAAGCTTGTGTGATACACTTTTTAAGAAAGTTTTTAATTAATCAGAACATGTTTTGTCCTAATCAGCAGCCTAATCATGCCTCTGTGTTGTGTTGACGGTGTGCAGTGTAAACCCCTGTGGCTGTGTGGTTCATGATTGGACAGCTGATAATGTATTTTTACCAAAACACCTCGGACTTTGAGTTACAGTCGATCCTTCACACATCACTCCTCTATACAGACTTCACAGTTTCAGCCTAAATGTTCCCATTAACGAGTCTGACTCCATCATGGAAACTCAACCGCCAGCACATGTAATAATGTCTAAATATGTACAGACGTGTGAAGTGTGGTGCCGTCTGTGGCCTTTCATAATGAATCAGATTGTACGTTGTGCTTGGTTGGTTGTTCCCAGAGATATTCAGGTCTCATTTTCAGTTGGTGAAATCAGACTTCAGATTTTCTGCCCAAGTTCCCCACGACTTTCAATCAGAAACATTTCTGGAGCTTTGTTTTAGCAGGAGATGTTTACTTTAAACCACTTATCAGTCCCATGGAAATCCATCATTTGGTTGTGTGAGAGAACATGAAGACCTGGTGAAAATCAGATTTTTGATGAAACTCTGAAGGATATGTAACATGATTTCATCCTTGTCTTCTCCATAGCGGAGGTTAAGTTGATTGACGGGGCAGCACAGAGCTGAAATCCTATTCTTTGAAACTGATAATATAAACCCCAGTCGACAGTAACCACAGGGCAGCGTGAGGAGGGAGCCCGGCTTCAAAGCCTCCTCAGTCCTCACGACTTATCCGTCTCCATCTGGGAGTGTGACAGCAGGATAAATACATGGCTCTCTTTACACCACATTCGTGCGTCTGTGCGTGCGTACGTATGTTAATGCGTACGTGTATGATATTTCATCTAGATTCATGTATTCCACACCGAACGCGTACATGGTCATTTTCAGCTTCTTATTTATGTTAAACACACACATGCAGCGGCGTGGTGGTGGTTTCAGACTCCGTCATTTCTGTCCCTGATGGTTCAGCACTTCAAGATGTGAGCGAGCTGAGGAGGATAGCTGGATCAATGCACTGGATATATTTCTATTTATTTATTCTGTTGCTCCCTTCAGTGCAGCTCTATCAGTGCAGCCGGGCTTTAAGAGAGTCCATGTGCAAATTGTATAAAAATCAGGCACAGTTCCTGCATTCCTGTTTTTAATGTGTTTAGAATTATGTGATATGTTTAATAGGATCTATTAGAGAAGACCACCAAGTCAGAGTCCTGATGTATTTCCAGATTTATAGCCTGATACTGATACCATTGATATGGAGTACTGTTACTGCGACTGTACTGTACTCCACCTGCAGCTCTGTATTGGGGTGCAAATTATTTCATTTCCTATTAATAGTTTGCAATTTTACATGATTGCCCTTTTTCACTCTCCACAGTCTCTTTAATTAACATCAAGTCAACCCACCTGTTGATTTGAAAGAACTTTCCAGTGCCCCATCGATTACTCATGTGTACGAAGTACTGAACGGAGTCAGTAGTTATTATCTGCAACATGCAGAATGAACCTCGTTGAATACCTCGTGAGCTGCACCAGGTTTGTGTGTGATGGTTAATTAATTTTTAGCCCAACTGACTTAAATGAAGTGATTGATTTCCTTTTTTTGGTTTGTCAGCAGATGTTTGTGAGAAAGCAGAATTATGCATCAGATACAGACTGATGGTATTTGTTTTTTGCTGAGCTAATGCAATAACACCCTGAGCATGTGAGGGAGAGTGAGGTTTACAGAAAATAAGAAACACACACACACACACACACACACACACACACACACACTGTGATCACTCATTCAAAGAGTCCCAGTGAGCTTTTGTTAATTGAAAGACAGAGAGTTACTGATGGGAGAGGCTGCACAGAGATTTGTCTTTGTGTTCCAGTAACCACACACACACACACACATATCAGTTCTGCAACACATAACACCATTAAATGTAAATATATTAATATTAATGAGAGATCACTGTTTTTGTTATATTGTTGTACAGACACGCACCATCATTAATGGTGAGTTTACAAGAAGCTGACCTCAGATCAGATATACATTTGTGTCTGGTTTTAGATGATGTTGCTGAATCATGATCAGATTGTTAGCTTCTTCTCTGATGACGTTCTGCCTGATTTAATTTAGATTTTGTTCAAATTGTACTGACACGTTCTTTTGTTGTTTGTGTTAAGACAAAATGAAACACTGAGGGATTTGTCTTGTGTCTGGAAAAGTATTGGTTTGGTACAGAAACTCAAAAACTTAACATAATTACATGCATGAAAATAACTTTTTCTCACCTCATAAACAGAAACTTTTAGTCGCACAGTTCGCACAAAGAGAAACACACACTGACACACAGGGAGCTGGTGGCAGACGGGTGATTTGATGGAGAGAGAACAAACAGAGAGTTGTTTGCTTTGGAAAAGTGTCACAACCTTCATTCATCTTCACAGCCACAACACACACACTTAATTTCTACCACTGTTCAGACACTGTGCTTGTTTTCTTTGAGTTTTCACACAGACAAACATTCACTCACATGCCCCATAATTCTTATGTTGTATACACACACACACACACACACACACACAAAGACGGCAGTATTCTCTCTCACACATTCACACACAACACTCTCACTCTCATCTCCTCGCTCGGTGCGCTGGACGACAGACTTTTCTGCTGTTGACACACACACACACACACACACACACACACACACCTCCACTCAGCCACACACTCTGCAGTGCTGAGTTGAGAGGAGCGTGTGTGATAAGTTGTGTTATGAAGCTGTGTTATCTGTTGTGTCAACGCCGCCTTTAACACCTCCTTCCTCCTCTTTCTCTCCTCGCAGCAGTAAAAACGTTCCCGCAGGTTCCTCAGCAAACTCTGAATGAACTCTCTGTTATGTGAGGAACCTCGAGATGTTCTGCCAACTCCCTTTACCTATAAAAACTGTTGCAAGGATAATTATGAATGTAACTGATTCACGACTAAACGTTGTGTATAGCAGCTGACTGTGGCAGTGGTTTTCTGTTGTTCTGCTTCTGAACATGAGCGCATTGGATTTGAAACGAAACAAAAACTACGAGGTTAAAATGCTGACTTTCAGCCTTAAGGCTCATGAACAGTGATGGAGAACTTTTTATTGACGTTCCCCCACTTTTAGTTTCAGTGCAGCAGGATCATTGTCCTAAACTTAAAGATGTGACACCCAAGAACTTTTTTTGGCCCTAGCATTTATTTTTTATTTAGCTATGACGGTCACATGACCTCACCCCATCTGATCATGTATTGTGAGACTAACAGGAGACAGCCCCTGAAACAACCCACAAACTCAGTTGGCTGCAGATTTGATTCCTGCATCATCCACCCACTATGAGCAGCTGAAGTCAAATTACAGCTTGAAGTCAAATCGAGTGTTCTGTCCCTTAATATTCATATTCATTGTGAAAGCAGCCACAGCCCAGATCATGTTGGCCGTCAGTGTTTGTTGAGATTTTTTCCCACAATTCCCCACACTTCCTGTTTCCTGTTTAGCTCCCAACCTTATCACAAACTGTAAATTTAGGACTCTGTGTGGGACTGTGTGTATTTTGGTCCTCACTTGATTAGATTAGCCACAGTAAGATAAATGACTCAGATCCAAACAGGGCGAACAATGAGTCCGTCTGTGATCTTCTGTCAGCTGTTTCTCTACAGACGTGAGTGTGTTGTTCTTTCAGTGCAGTGACTGTGTGTCTGTGAGGGTATATTTGTCTCTGTGTGTATGTGCATGTGAAGTGTTGATGATGATGATGATGATGATGATGATGAGTATCTTCAGCCATAAAGAGGACAGACTGACTGCCACACACTTCCCTCTACAATTAGACGACGCCAACCACAACACACACACACACTCAGTCTACACACCCTAAATACATGCTGTAGTTATTGTAGGAAGCAAGATGGAAGATCACCATATATTTACTACAAACATGATCAACTTTGTCATGCAGCTTGTTGTCCAGTGAATCGTAAAGTTTGTGCAACTTCTTTAACATAAATAATGAGGTGGTTGTAATGATGTATTTCTTTTTTTGTCAGCAAATCGTAAGAAAAGACCCAAACCAACAATGTGATAATCGTAAATGGCTCCATTAACATTGTGTTTTTAACCAAAGCGCTTTACAAATTGAATTTAATTCACCCATTCATTCATTCAATGTGGACGAGCGGAGCTGGGGATGGAACAGGTTTAGCTCCTGGACCTCAGCTGGCTCCGACTGCAGATGCTAATCTTTAAACCAGTGAAACATATATAGTTTCATTTTTGAGACGCACACAGTCAGTTGTTGTTTTTGTTGTTGTGTTTGAAATGTTTTGAGTAACATTAAATTTCTGAGCACGAACTTCATATATCTAAATTCTTACTCTGTGTAACAGCTGTGTAACTGTGAGAGTGTGAACTTTCCAGGTGTGTGTTTGCACTCGGATTTATAGATGCATACTTTGGTACTCGTGGATTTCTCTGCAGGTGTATGCATGCGTGGAAATGACTGTGTGAATTGTCCTCGTTAAGGTCGGTCTGTTTAGTTTATACAGTGTGTGTGTATGTGTGTGCGTGTGTGTGTGTGTGTGTGTGTGTGTGTGTGTGTGTGTGTGTGTGTGTGTGTGTGTGTGTGTGTGTGTGTGTGCGTGTGTGGAATGCAGACTGCCACCAGAGCCTAGATTTACTGGCGGAAGCACACTGCCAAGAACAGGAGTGGTCAGATTAATCACTTGTCTGTGTGTGTGTGTGTGTGTGTGTGTGTGTGTGTGTGTGTGTGTGTGTGTGTGTGTGTAAATGCATATAAGCTACTTAAAAGTTTGACATTGCTACTTGTTTTTGGATATTTTGTAGATTTAGAGACTGAAAACAAAAGTTAATTTTGCTTTTGCTGTTTTCACGTTGCAGTTTATTCATGAATGTTTTACAGTCAAACCAAACTGTTTATCAGACGACAGCTTGACTTCTGCATCGTGGAGCTGATTTAAAGGGACTCGTGTTATTAGTGACTCCAGTGGCCATTAAGTAAACTGCAGTCAGCACCCTGTTGCTCGCCTGTGTGTGTGTGTGTGTGTGTGTGTGTGTGTGTGTGTGTGTGTGTGTGTGTGTGTGTGTGTGTGTGTGTGTGAGCGGTATATTTGCTGGATCTCTTAAACACACTCTGATTCCACCCACAGTCACACCTGTGGTAACAGGAAATTTGCTGGATTTGCCAAAGATGTGGAGATTGTAAACTCTCTGTTTGACCCCTCTCTCTCTCTCTCTCTCTCTCTCTCTCTCTCGCTCTCTCTCTCTCTCTCTCTCTCTCTCTCTCAGGTAACATATCTCTAGCATGTTTCCACGTCTCTCTTTTTCAATATGCCAAACTTTGGAAACCCTTTTTGCAACATCTTGGCTTTTTTTCCCTCAGATTGTTTTATGTGCAAATTGAATATGTGCATAAAAAATAGTCGGACTGAAACATTCTAACAGAATTTCTCACTGTGTGGACAAAAGTGACTTTTATCTGGTTCAAGGTTCAAACTGGACTCTCATCCTGTATCGGTGTCTGACCACAGTGTGTCCTCTTCTCATTCTAAATCATCTCACGTCCATTTCCTGTCTCTGACTTTCTGTTTACATTCTGTGAAAGCACCCAATAAAATCCAGCTCTTCTTCTAGGTTTCCAGAACATGTCAGTGATCTGGGTGGTAATTGATTAAATCTATATTTGACTAACTAATCAGCTGTAATATCCTCTCTGTGTGTTTACAGTCTGACTCAGTCTTACAGCAGTGGCCATGTTGTCGGCTGTTTGGAGCCATGATTACAGGACTGCAGCAACAATTTCTGTACAACTGAGAGTTTACTGGTGTGGGCGAGAGAGAGAGAGAGAGAGAGAGAGAGAAGAAGGGAAGAAGGAGGAGGGAACTGAAAATGAAGCGTGAAAGTAAAGAGGGAGTCACTGTTTGATTATACAGTACGAGGATGTTTACTACGTGTGTGTGTGTGTGTGTGTGTGTGTGTGTGTGTGTGTGTGTGTGTAAATGTGTATGCGTCCTCCCCAACACCTCATCTCCATGGCGCTGGAAACGGCATCACAGAGTTGACAGGAAGCCGGAACATTAATCTGATTGGTTGAACATTTTCATTCCTTTTCATATTTGTCAGAATTAAAGTGTGATATTTAACGTGACCTTTAATACTGTTGGAGTTCTTTTCCTGTTGAAGATGGAAAGAAGGGAAATAAGAAATTGATTTGACAACAAACTTTCATTGATGAGTCGTGTTGACGG
>JAFREQ010000024.1:1722500-1900000 GCA_025331565.1 Holacanthus passer | reverse complement strand
TTTTGAGCTTTGTGTGTGTGTGTGTGTGTGTGTGTGTGCGCATTCCCCTCTCTGTCACACACACTGTCATTTCCCACGCTGTCGACCACACAACTTTGTTTTTAGACTTCACATAATACTGTTGTGTCCTGTTCGACTGCCTCGTCTGGACCACATGAATACACACACACACACACACACACACATATGATCTGAGCAGGCATACACACTCACAAATACACACTCAAAGACACACACTTCACCACAGATCCAATCAGTCAGTCCTTGCCAGATTGTCTCTCTCTCTCTCACACACACACACACACACACACACACACCACACACACACCCCCTCTGCAAAGTGGATTCTGTAAATCAGGTTTCAGTCTCCTGCGTGCTGATTGGTCGAGATGCGGGCGATCTGTGCGGCCGCCTCTATTTTGACTACGGCTGCCTGCAGATGAATGCAGCGCCGTGATCTGCTGCTAACACACGAATCCAGGCGGAACGTGTGGGTCTTTGAACGCAGCACAGATAGCATCGCTCCTCTTATCTAAATCGACACGCCGGCTTTTGTTGCTGTGGTTTTTGTTTTTGTTCACCGGGGAACAAACAAGTGTTGCCCTCTAAACTCCAGCGACAGATGAAGAGCTCCGGTATGTTGAAAGCAGAGAGCGATGCAGGACCAAGATGATTTAGGAAACTTGTCAGGGAGACATCAGTCTCATCAAGTCATGAGCTCACAAACGCTGGATTTCATGCTGCCACACCTGCATTTATACTTCTGTTCCTACTTGAAAAACAGTTGTAAATTCCACCCAAAACCCAAACAAACAGGAATCTATAAAACCTGGAAAAATGTTCTTTACATAAACTCAAATCTACTGCAATAAAACTTGGCCTCTCTTGTTATGTTATAGAAAAATGAATCTCGTCAGAATCGCGTTTAAATTTAAACTCGGAGCTGCCCGGCTGGACCGCAGCGTTCTGCCGGAGGAAGCCTCTCTGCAGCAGCCGGGCGTTCGCAGAGCATTACTCATTCACTTTTCCCGTCCACAGTTTACCGGGGGATTTGAACTGGCAACCGCAAACCTGAGGAACGTATATACACAAAATCTGATTCCATGACCAAAAAATAATCATAGAGCTGAGGTGAAGATTCCACAATGGACTAATAAACCGTCTCTGTTCGAATTAAAACGTTCTAAAATGAACGTGGAAACCCAAACTAAGGCTGGAGGAGACGCACAACCCCAGTTACACACAACCGACTAACAAACCACACAAGGGCAATCATGTCATTAGGCCCAGCAGCCTCTGCATGAATGGGCTGATCTGCCAAACTTTTTTTCCACGCTGAAAGTTGTTCCTGAAAATGAAACACCTCCTCGGTAATTATGGGGAATAATATTATAATGTATTTGTTCCCTTGAGGATCGTTCGCTGAAGTCAACGATGTGCAACAGTCAGGAACTGCAGAGCCCACGTTTTCCTGTCAGACTGATCCCGTCCAGACGCGGCTGGAGCAGATTCACTCGGGATTAAAACGGCTGCAGTCTGTGGTAATCCTGACGAAAACCGCCAGACGTTTCCAGGTAGCTCCGCTCCCATGTGAGAAGGGTTTAACGTCACTTGGTTCCCGGCGGCTCGGAGCGACGCGAAGCGGCGGCCTCTGCTCTGTTTAGTCTACAGGCTCCCACTTTGTTAGTTTGTTGAAGTAGCAGACTGACAAGACGTGGCCTGACCCCTCTGGGTTTCCATACAGGAGGGAAGCTGCCATCTTGTCTTACAACGTCAATGTTTATCGACCCTTTGCTACCGCTCCCTCGAGGACCCGGCTCTCACACTCGTTTATTTCCTGCTGAGAGTGAAAACCTGGGAGGGACGGGAGCGTCCCTGGGAGCTGGAGAACGGTCTGGACGTACAAGTGCAGGGAGAGTTTTCACAAATGTGCTCATTCTGTTTTCATAGTGTTACACTGCACAGATCTGACATGAGAACGTCCTGTTTCCATCAGGCCTCATATTCACCAAGACCTCCTTTCCATCAACAGCTGAGTACGAACTATCCAAGAAACTCAACCTGTGACTACAAAAACGAGAAGAAACAGAGAGAGCAGAAAGAATCATCTGCTCCTCTATAACCAACATTTGAGGAACAGATAAACGGATTATTACAGCAAATTAGAAAATCAGTTGGAAGATAAATGTGAAGTTGACTTTACAGGAACTGTCCATTCAGCACCACAGAAATACAACACAAGCAAAAAACAGCAATAACAATGTTTGTCAAAGTGAAATATATTTGAATGCAGGGTCTGAAGATAGAGACTGTCCTGTACTGTCCTTATCAGAAAGACTCGCCGTGTCGTTACATTACAAAATCTTCCAAACAATACAATCAATAAAACTATTCTGCCGTTTGAAAAATGATGGCTATGTCAAAACCTGGACAGTAAAACCGAAACCATAATGAGACTTTCTTCTACATCTTGCACTGTTGACTTCATTTACTCATTCAGAAAATAAGAAAATGATAAAAGCCTCGGTGAGTCCTGTGAAGCCACCGTGTTGTAGTTCACCTTCATGTTGTGTGCGCCCGGAGCTGAGGAGCAGAGCAGCGCCTGACCTGTGACTCGACTGTGACCGTTAACCTGCCAGAGCGACCTGAGCTCAGCAGGATCAGATTCAGACTGAACTCTGATGGTCAACACACTGACACTGACTTTACTCCCTTCAAACGTCTGTTTATCACACTGAAGCACGTCTTCTTCTGCTGCATCGAATGTGCCTGGATCTGTCACTTTGTGCTGATATTCACCTTCTTAAAACATGTTAACTAAACATCACCTGATCAAACTCAGCTGATGAAGCCCGTGGGATACGGTCGAAAGCTCCAAAACAGCCAACGGCAACTGTACGAAATGAACTTTGAGGTTTTGCCAACTGTTTCCAAGGACATTTACAAACGAACCTCAAATCCAAAAAAATACCAGTGTGCTCCTGATCACTTAAACAATAGATCACATAATCAGTCGAACTACAGACACTCAGTGGCCACTTTATTAGGTACACACACACTGTCTGCTGGTCTCTGTTGACTCAGCTGCCGAGGAGTGATGGGTGGCTTCTTGTGTGTGTGTGTGTGTGTGTGTGTGTGTGTGTGTGTGTGTGTGTGTGTGTGTGTGCGCGTGGTGACCAGACAGTTAGCGTCCAGTCCGGATTAGACTGTCGCTGCAGGATTAAGCCGCTCACACACAATAATGACATGGTCGCTAACAGACACGTGAAGACTGAGACGTGTTCCATATCTTCAGTTTCATACGGAGACTTGCTTTGTGGTTCGCTGACACTCCCTCGTCCACTGTTTCTTTCATGTCTGAGTGTAAAAGTTCCACTGAGGCTGTTTTCACACAACAACTTTTTACACCATTTGTGGTCGCCTGCCTGTGTGTTGGTGCTTGTAAATGGGTTTGTTGTCACTTGTTCTGTATGTGCACGTACATTCAGTGTGTGTGTGTGTGTGTGTGTGTGTGTTATTCTCGTATTTATTGCTACAGTCTTGAGGTTGTGTGGTTATCTGCAGTTATTCGCCCCTGGTCGGGTGTGAAGGAGACAAGTGCCTGGAGGCGGAAAAACACAATTCACTTAATGAGCCTCCCCACTTAGCGTCTATAAAACTGTCTGTTAAACTGCGAAACCTGAAAGAGCTGCACACTTTGTACATATCAGTCAATGCATAATCGTCCTCTGTGTTTGTTTTCACTTTCCATCCTGTGTGAGCACATGGAGACACAAAGGAAATGAGACGGCTGCACAAAACCAACGTCTTCATTAAGAAAATTACTAAATTGTTGCCAAATTCAATCATTTCCCACTTCTTGATTTTTTCCTTTTGAAATCTATTTGATTCCAGCTCCGACCACATCCTCTCTGAAAACACTGACATGGATTCATCTCAGATGCAAAATTAACACTTGACAGAGACTTTCAGAGCAAATTCGAAATATTCTTTGATCAGCAATAACAAACATGTCTGAGAGCAATGTACCATGTCATGGCACCCGTCTGCCACACACACACACACACACACACACACACACACACACTCTCAATCAGACTCTCTCTGGACTCAGGGGTTTCGGTGTCTGAGAGCGAGGCCTCCCCTCAGACGAAGCTCAGTTCCTGGATGCCTGTGGGATCATGATGATTTGATCCCACAGACTCAACAAGTTGCTCTAATCTTGCTGTTTGACATAATTTCAGACTGAACCAAATATATTTAAAAGCTTCGTCCTGAGGCCGACATTTGTTTCTGACTGAAAGTGGGAAAAACACTCAAATTCCCCCAAACTCCTGAATCTCTGAACTCTCTCTTTAACCAAATCACACACACAGGTTCTTCTGTGGGATCTGCTTTTGATAACTAATGTAATATTTGTTCACTTCTGTTCGCTGAGCCCCTCTGAAGCTGTTCGAAGCCCCCGGGGAGTCTCCCACCTCCCACTTTGAAAACCTCTGCTGTAGACGATGAGCTGTCTGATTAGAGCTCCTCTCTGGAGTCTGTAAACACACACACACACACACACTTTTACTGAGCAGTCTGCAGGCTCCACGTACATGCAGTGACACACACACACACACACACACACACACTGTGAGATACCAGGCTGCAGTCTCCAGTCTCTAAAGCCTCTCCGTTCTCATGGAGATAAGAAGCGCGTCTCATTGTTGGCAGACAACGGTCCCGTTATCATCTGATCAGAGAGTCGGTGCAATCTGGAGGAGGCGGGGCTGCAGAGTGTGTGTGTGTGTGGGGGGGGGACTTTGGTTAAGTGGAGGTCCTTTGTCATGCAACAGGTGCTGTTGTCACTCAATTTGTCTTGATGCTAAGGAGCTGCAGCGTGTTTGCATCAGCGTGTTCCAGAACAAAACACAGCTGAACGTTCAAACGTCAGTTAATCCTCGTTCTCACTCCTGATGGACTGAATGTGACGAGCCATCAGAAGTTTGTAAAGTCAACATGTGGCTCATTAACACCGTGACCAGTCTGTCTCTGGGAGACTGAGGCAACGTCCACACGAGGCCAGACAGCATCACACAACAGAATCAGTGTTAAACAGTAATTTCATCACAGCTCTAAAATGCTCATGCGTTCTTTCGCTCCGGCTGCAATCAAATCACTGTTTTATGATCCCAGAGTTCCACATGAAATCAACATAAATACAAGGTCATGGCGACAGCTGTCCTTTGTGATCAGCTATATGGAGATTTAAAATGATGGATCACAGAGAAAATTAGAGGAGACAAACTTCGAGCGCCACACAGCTCCAGTCTGGACATTTTCAGATTTATTCACTCTGGAGATCATTTTGGTGAAGCTACATGTTTGGGTTCACTTGGAGGAACAAATTAAAGAGGAAAGATGCGTTTTTAAATTTAGGCTCAGTGCAGACGTGTTCTGACTCTAGAAATAGTGGAACTACTAATATTTCTGTGAGCTGTTATTTACAGTTTGACATTAGTGCTGTTCCATCCACTCCAACAATTTCATACTGGAAAAGTGAATAAACCTGAAAAACCAGCCTCCAGCTTCAGTTTAGACGAAGAAAAACTATGATGTAAAGCTGTTTAATTTGTCAAAGGACTTTCTGATTATAAAATGGTGGTTTGATCTGATTTGACATCCAAGACAAGATTTTTATTTAAGTTTAAATTGTCTCACAAGGAGATTTATTCACAGCTGGTGCAACACAGAAACATACAGAGATACAACAAAGACAATTCATACAATTATTTTTGTATCCAATGCTTAAAAAATATGTAAATGAAAACAACTAAATGTGACTCCAGTGACTGTGGTGAACAGGAGGTTCATCCGGACTTTGAGCTGTTCTTGTCCAACGTATGTGGTTGTATTTAGATGTAGAGGTTCGTGCATTAATGCTCCCTTTTTTCTCTTTTCTCATTCAGAAAAGAAGGAGGTGTCCAGGGAGACGTCAGAGGCCTCTGTGAAAGAAGAAGTGGGAGGCGCAGAGGAGCCCGTCAAGGAGGCGAAAAAGGAGAAGAAGGAGTCATCTAAAGAGAAGAAGGAGTCAAAGAAGGATTCGAGCAAAGAGCCCAAGGAGGAGGCAAAGAAGGAGTCCAAGAAGGAATCGTCCTCCTCCAAGGAGAAGAAGGAGTCATCAAAGGAGAAGAAGGAGAAGGACAAAGACAAGGAAGGGAAGGAGACGTCAGGGGACAAGAAAGTGTCCAGGAAGTCGTCTGTGAAAGTGAAAGAGAAGAAGAAGGAGCCGGAGGCTGGAGACGCCTGACGAGAGCAAGTTGACATGATGTACAGACACACACGTAAACAAGACACAGAACACACGTCCAAACATCATGCACATATACACAGCGCAGAAATATACATACATGTATATACAGTGTCCATGTAAACATATACAAGGCTGCATAACTCCACACACACACACACACACACACACACACACACACACACACTCACACACACTCACATATGCAGTCTAAATATATATTCACATGTAAATATACTCATGCAAGGCCATATATCTCAGTAGCAGAGCAATTTCCTCTCAGACGCATATTTACATCATCTAGTAATAGTTGATCCTCACACACACACACACACACACACGCACACACACACACCACATCCAGTAGTTTCGGTGTGTGTGCTCTGTGGTGAGGTCTGAGCCCACAGAGAGCGAGGAGGAAGACCAATCCTCCTCCTCTCCTCAGACATTTCGCTGATTCTCTCCTTCCTCCTCCTCCTCTCTTCCTCTTCTCCGTCTGGCCTCGGCAGCAGTCGAACCCACAGCCCTGCGCCTCCCTAATCCCAGTCAGGCCCCAAACCACTCCCCCGCCCACGCACACTTCTGGATGTGACGTCGGCCCCGCCCTCTCGCCCCCTCGCGTGGCACCGGGCCTCGCCGGAGCCTCCCCCGCCTCGCCGCTAAGAATAAATCGCCTGCCGCGTCCAGCAGCCCCGCTGCTTCCGGGTAAATCAAGGCCACATCCTCCAGCCACCACCACCCCCCCTCTGACCTCTGCCAGTCACTTCACTTTTTTAAATCCGGGACACTCAAGGACACGCGGCTGCTGACGGACACATGCTCGGCACTGTGGGGTCGAACCGGTGGAAACCAACGGGGCGTTTCTAGAACAATCGGGGTGGCAGTCAGCGAGGGAGACGAGCTGCAGAGCCAGTTCAACACCCGGCGCTTTCTCTGCTCAGCTGCAGGAACGTTCTGACGAAGAGGCTGGATTTTACATACGTAACATCAGAGGCGTATTTAAGCAGCTCCATCAGATACAGTTGGATGTGTGAGATGACCTTTACTAGTGCCAGAGGACTCATCAGCAAATAAACATAGGTTTACACAGATGTAGGTTTTAAACTGTACGAGGTAATAAATGATGTTAAAACACCAGTTCACTCAAATTACAACAGAGAAGCTTCTTACTGGCATCGAGCAGATGTGCAGGTTTTGTTTGATTTGTTCTGATTTAGGTCTCAATTATTGAAAACTGTCAAGTACTGAAAGCTCAGATGTCCAGGTCAGATTTCTAGTTTGTCTTTAACCAGATTTAAATCTAAGTTTTACCAATCTAGACTATTTTTTTAGACAAAGTCCTTGTTTGGCTGCACATTAAAAAAAGTTTAACTTCTTTTGTTATTTTTTAAAAAGTCACATTTTGATGTTGGTAGCGAAACTCAGGTCTTGTATCACAAATTTCAAATGAATCCCAGCTGTTAGTTTTTAGAAAGACAAGTTGCTGCTGAGATCAGACGTCATTTTGTTTTTGAGATACAGAAAGTGAGAGATCTCAGAAACCTGAGCCAGTCGAACCAAAACCATCTGCATCGTTAGACACCAGCAGAAGGAAGAATGCTGATGGAGACAAGAAAAAGAATGGACTCTTCATAGAGGTTTTACCAGTTGATAAAGAAAACTTGTTGTTGAAAAGTTTACAGGTTTGTTGTGCAGTTTAACCCATTCGTGCTCAAAGACTATATTTAGTAGAATAAGAAAAAATGCCACATTTGTTCTCATTGTCTTCCACAGGAAATATTTTTTACACTGTGCACATTTGCATCTTTAATATTCAGCTTGTTATGAGGATGTGCTTTTGAGAGTCAGAAGTAATTATCTCCAAAAAGCAAGATCTGAGGTTCAGTAGAAGCATCACGTCTCCTCCCATGTCATTTAATTTTGAAAAAACTCTTCAGATTTGAGCTCAGAGAACATTTGCACCAAAAGAAACTCGTGAGCACAAATGGGTTAAAACATGCGTCACTGGCTTTGTGATCAGATACAACAAAGTTTATATGCAGAAAATTAATGAGCAGCTTTAAATTGAAACAGTTTGGGGGGTTTGAATCTGTCTGGACGTCATTTCATGATATAAAAAACCCAAAACGTCACCACTGTTTGTTAAAACTGAACAGAATGAAGAGAAATTCTGGTCCCGAGCACAAACTGCAGCTCTTTGTTTGACAGTTTTACAGATTGGACCCTGTTGATGTTGGAGATATTGAATTACAAGCTTACAATCTTTTTCATCGCAGACACGTAAGACTTTCGACAAACACACACACACACACACACACACACATAATTTAGGAGCTTTGAGCTGTATCTCTGCCAGACTTGAAGCTTATAGACTTCAGCCGTCGATGCTGTGCCAGCCTGACAAACGACAGCTCTGTTCTCCTCATCATGTCTGGATGTTCAGCTTCAGGTCTCTGTCCACTGGGAAACTTCTCTTGTCAGTCGGTTACAGCGTTTCTCATTGGACATAAGACACTTGTTCATGTTACTGTTTCAGAAAACGTTGGATGTTTGTAGAGAAGAAGTTTTTCACTGTTTTAGCTGCTCAGACGAACCAGGCTCCTGATCTCAGTCTGATTTTATAGCCACAGATCGATTACTGTCGTTACCTGAAGCAGATCCCCGACCCAGGAGAATGAAATGAACCTTATTTATGAAATGTTTAGTAATAAAAGTAATTTACTGTAAGAAATCAAAGCCTTCATTCACTGATTTAATGCCGTTGTTTGGAGAAAAACTGTTTTCTAGTATGTTTGTATGTTTGGGAATGATCAGGTTGATTCTGTGCTTTGATTATTATTCAAACAGTTACAGGACGAAAAACCTGCTGATTTTTCCAGAAGACGTCGTCGGCCAGTTTAAGCTCCTTCCTCACTCAAAGTTTCTTGATAGAAATGAACTTTGAACGGTGGTTTTCCTCTCAGAGCCGAATCGTCTTCCTCCTGCAGCGACTCTGAAGCTGTGAGTTGATCATAACTGTGACAGATTTTATGTTGTGATTGTAAATCCTGACACTTCATCGTTGGAGCTCCATCACACAGTGTGTGTTGCCGTTAAACCACCATTTTGCTTTGTCAATGCATGAAAACCTCGGAGTTGCAGCATTTCTCTCATGAAAGTCTGAATTTCTGACTTTCCATCGTCTCTCGAACGCAGCACAGTTCTTCCATTTCAGCGTGTTCCCCGGAGAGTTTCAGACAAAGTGTAGAAATGAGCCTCAGACTTGTCAGGTTGATGAACAGGACTCAGTCTGACGGCTTTTGAAGTGACTGTTATTGTTTTCTCTTTTCTTCGGGCTCCGGAGGACGAGGTCAGCGGCAGATTGAGTAACGGCGCTGAAGCCGACTGCCGCTGTTTGACTTGGCAGCGGCTCTCGCTGTGTGTACATGCAGGAGCTCTGAAGGTACAGTTACACTCCCACAAAAACACTCCTCTCTCAATTTCTCTGTTTCTCAAATATTTTCATTTCACTCTCTCGGCTCATATCTGTTTTTATCCCTCTCATTACATTCATCAAACTGTTCTTCACATCTGTTTGTTCCCTGCTGTTTTACCTTTGCCTTCATCTCTGTGTTTTGAAATTTCACATCAATCACCTTTTTGTCCTCCATCGTATTGACACTTCACTCTCTCTCACCTTTTCTCCCCATCTTTTTGGTGAAAAAAATCTATATATATTCTTCCAGTTTTTTTCTCTCTTAGTTTCTCTTATCTTTTCCTCTCCATCACTCACTCCATCATTGTTTGTTCTCTCTCTCTCTTTCTACCATAATTCACTGTTCCCTCATTACTTTTTCAGTATCTCAATCTGTCTCTTCCGATCTCTGTCAACTGTCACAAATTATCCGCCGCTCTTTGTTGTTCTCTTTTACGTTTTAATTCCCCCCTTCTCCACCCGTGACAACTTTTTTCAAGGACTCAAGAACTTTACCCTCTTTGTCCAGAAAAATTTCGTGGTTGCAACCTTAATTTCTTTGGCCATATTTCCAATCATGAAAAAAAGAGTCTCTGCATCCAGTCACCACAAACTGTTGGTGATGTTGGAATTTTGTTTTGAATATTTGTTTAGAATAATAAACATCTCTGATTGGTCAAACTTTGTAGATTACACAACCATCATTTTTGGATGCCACAGTTTTCCTTTGGCTTTAAAACACAATGTTGAAGTCATAGAGCAAAGAAATAAAGACGCTTGTGAAGAGAAGTTTGAGAATCCAGCCGAGTATCACGAATCACAAATTTGCGTCAAGGGGCTTTAAACGTCAGGAAGAGAGACAGAGGACGGATCCGACTCCCAGGACGGACGTCATGTGTGCAGAACAAACTAAAAGAGCAAAATGACAATATGGGAAATCGGGATGACAAAAACAGATTGGAAACATAAGAAAGAAGAACGTGGATCCAGGAGGACATCGACATCAGTTCAGGCGTCCTGAGCTGCACAGCAGGAGGTCCACCATGAAGACTGGAGGGACAGACAACTCCAACACAGCAGACACAGAGAAAGAGAGAGACAAGAGGAGGAACTCCTGCAGGACGAAGATCCACAACATCCTCGATGGCTGATGGTCCAGAACAAACTAAAAGAGCAAAATGACAATATGGGAAATCGGGATGACAAAAACAGATTGGAAACATAAGAGGGAGGGAGGAAGGGAGAGAGATGGTCACACAGCAAACAAACATACAAGTATTCAATCAAAGCATCTCGTCCCTTTGACCATCAGCTTTGGATTTTTTAGAGATGTTCTTGTGTAGGGTTATTTGTGGACCATTTTCTTCTGCTGGTCTCAGGTCTCTTTTCCTAAAGAGATTAAACAATGAAATAAAGGTTATATAATATGCTTGTAAAACAAAAATGGAAGCAAAGCTGTCTAGGAAACACGTCTGGCCTGAGGATGCCGTGCGTCTCAAATCTTTAAACTGCAACAGACACGCAGCCACATCCAGTGGACGGCCGAGGTCGTTTCCTTCTCTCTCACAAAACTTGTTCTTCACCACCTTTTTCTCTCTTTCTCTTCCTCTCTTCTGTCTCTCATCAGTCTTTCTTCCGCCCTTGCTCGTGTTGTGTATTTGTGACTTTAAGCACTTTTCCACATTTTGTTTTCTCCCTCTTCAGTAACTTCTCCCCTCATTCTCGCCTCGGTCCAGTAAACGGGCTGTGATGTGAGGAACCACCGAACACGGCTGCACACACCCAACAGTTAAAAACATCAAACAACAATGCTCGAACAATCAAAGCGTAGCCGGGCCGCGGCAGTTTGGACGGAGTGTCGTAAAAGCAGAGTTTGGATCCAGACGTCGAGGAGCAGCAGGCTCAGTGTGGGTTTTATTTCGGAGCTTATTTCTGTCTCTCGGGGCTTTAAGGCGTAAACAAACTGGATAAGATAATTGCCGCATCATTTTACTCTCGCAGCAGATTTGAAGCGTCAGCAACGTTTCACCTCCGCCACGGGGAACTTAAGTGGCTCGGATTTCTTTTCTGTGTGAACAATACTGATCCCATGTTTTGATCCCAGGGGAAAATTACCAGAAATTATATTTTGTTTCCTTGACGATGGAGCTACATCATGTTTTTGTTTCCCAAAGTGACGTTAGAACATTTTCTTTCCTCTTTGTGGAAAGATAGAAAATGTATTTTAAATCGTGTTTTCTCCTCCACTGCAAACTTTCTGTTCATCTTTCTGTTTCTGTGAATGTGTTTATTTTACAAACATTATTTAATTTTAGATTCAATAGATTTATGTGAAATTAATTTATTAAACAAGGTTCCATATTTTCTTTTCTTCCCTATTCTACTTTGTAATAAACTTTAGTTGTGAAAAAGTGACAAAACGCTGCCACCACCTTTGTGAACCTGCTCCGACATCAGAGACAAAAAATATCCACCACACAAACTCTGAAACGTGACGTCAATGATGGAATAAAAATCCTGTATCATGTTCAGACATAATAGGTTTCAAATTCTTGCTTTCTACATTACATGCATGTGAAAACTAAAGGTAAAGACCACAAGACTCTGAAGTGTTTGCAGGTTCGAAAGACGCCCGAGGAGCAGAGGAATTCACCAGCTGACGCAGAGTCTGAATAGGAGCCAGGTTACATTAGAAAACAAGAGGTTTGTGCCATGTGTTCGACCACAGAGCAAAACAACAGAACCCTGAACAGAACCAGCCCAGTCTCCATCACCTGCCGTCCAGGAAGAGGACCTTTATCCACAGATGGTCTCTCCAGTCAGAGCAGCACGAACAGGTCAATGTGTCCTCACTGAAACAGGTGAGCGCAGTTTGATTTGAGGTTTGTCTTTGTCCTTACGAGCACATCTGCTGTGTCTCTGCCTGTAGGAGGAGGACGTCTGTGTGTGTGTGTGTGTGTGTGTGTGTGTCCACGTTCTGGTCCAGAGCAGCAGGTAAGGATATGAAACTGAACTCTGCTGTAATCATGCAGGGAAAAAACCATCACAACTGCAATTTGACTGTTTTTCTCTTTTCCTACTTGAGCCGAAGTTTATAAAGTCAATTATGTGCTGAGTGAGTTTCATGACCTGTGGGCCCTGGAAACCTGTAAGAAAAGCATTCCTTCCTTCCTTCCTTCCTCAAAAATCAGACCTTCTGCAGATACACGGCAGCGATACGTGCACAGAGATTAACTCGCAGTCCGACTTCCCTGTGAGAAGCTTGTAAAAGCAGGAGAGTACGGAGCGTGATAGATCCCAGACCTCCCACATCGGCTCTGCCGCTCGCTAACAAAATACATCTCCTCCTGAAAGAGACAGAAAACACGGCTTTACATCCAGAAACACGCAGCATCGAACCCTCAACTTTCTGTTTCCAGGGAGTTCGTCTCTTCAACATAACTGGTTCATAAAAAGCTCCATAAAGCTCTAAAATATCTGCAGTTTACGTCCTTACAAGGATGTAAAATGCAAACAATTACATGTCACAATTAGTGTTTTTATGGTGCAGCTCCACCCTTTGTGCTTCTGGTCCCGTCTGATTCAGGACTTTATGTCAAACAGCTGCAGATCAAACATCAGTTATTACTGATGTGCTGGATCCACTCAGTTCTGTGAGCGTCTGATATTTTTAAAAGCATCTGAAATCAAATCTCCACGTAAACATGTTTCCCACCAGCTGTTTACTCTTCAGTAGCTTTAAACATCACAGGTGCTTTTACTTTGTGTGGCTGCTGCGTCCACACTGAAATATCTAATGAGCTACATGACATTTGGTTCAGACGTTTCCATTTGTGGATTTGAGTGAAATATCTCAAGTATTAGATGAATTCACATGTAACACGCATTCGTGTTGGGACGCTGTGTAAAATGTTAATATAAACAGAATTTGATGGTTTGCAAATCATTTCAAAGACGACATATCAAATGTTGAAACTGTTCTATGAAAAATAAATGCTCATTTTAAATTTGACGGCAGCAACACGTTTCAAAAAAGCTGACGACAAAACACCGAACAGGTTGTGTAAGACTGAAAAAATGGTTTTACTAACATTTTACACAACGTCACAACTATTTTGGAGCTGGGTTTGTCGATTTTATCAGGCTGCTACTGCCGACATGCAGGAGACCGACACCAAACACACGTGTGCCGACGTGTGTGTGAACGGTCATGTGATGCATTTTCAGGCGTGTTCGTCTGGAGGAAGATTATTTCTGATACAACCCTGTTTTCAAATGAGAACGTATTAGTGTGGCCGTAGCCTCAGACAGCTGGGTCCATCCTCCCCCTCCTCCCCCCTCCTCCCCCTCAGAGCCAGACCTGCCGGCTGCAGGGGGCTTTGACCTCAGGGCCTCTCGTCTGCAGCCGGTCTGAGAGCGGGAGGACGCTGAGACGATCCGAGGACGTCGCTCGGTCCGGGTCGGTCCTGCAGCAGCTCCATCCGTCTTCTTCTCTTCCTTCCTACAGACGAACATCTTCCTTTAAAAGCAGCCACTTGTTTTCTCTCCTCAGCTCCTCGACGTTCACTCTCCCGTGTTTTATGTGTTGAGGAAATAAAGTCTATGAGTACATTAGTTTTACTTTTGCGTTGAAGTGTCTGGGACCGTTTCAGTGATCCACTGATTCCAGTTTTTAAGTCAGGTAGATTTCCTCCTTTGCTCTTTTCTGTTTCCCACTTCGATCTTTTAAGTAGTTGCAGGAAAATTGCTAAATCACTAAAATTCTGGTGTTAAACTTTTAAGCTTTTGTTGCCTAAATGAAGCTTGTTATAATGACGTTATAATGATTGTCTCGTTGCCTGTTGCTCAACTTGATGCTCAGAGAGTTAAACATAATTCTTCTAAAACCTACAGATTCCTGTAAACCTGCAGCAGCCATTTGTCACAGGTTTGATTCCCACAAACACCGACATCAACTCCTGCAGTGTCCTGAGAGTGTGTGTGTGTGTGTGTATGTGTGTGTGTGTGTGTGTGTGCGCGTGCGCGGTCAGGCCAGGTCACCCCCCCTCACGCTCTCTGTTGCCATCTAGTGGTTGATATCACCACAATTTAACCACACACTCACTCTGAGACTCGAATAGCAACATATTTTAATAAAAGGTCGATGGTCTCTCGCTGTCTTTGAAACACAAACTCATTTTCTTCCTCACTGTCTTTCTGACACACACACACACACACACACACACACCTGGGCCGTGCCCGGCTGGTGTGTGTTTCCAGTGTGCAGCAGATCGTCGCTCAGTTGAAAGCTGCTGGGTGGGTCCTAATTATTTCTTTGAAGACTCGCTTTTCCTCCCCGTCTGAGCTTCTGACGAGCTTCACTTTAAAGAGGCGAGACACACACACACACACACACACACACTGTCATGCAACCCGCCTCATCTGTCACATAAGACTTTAATGTCGACTCCAGACTGCAGATTTATTGGAACAAAATGCTAAAATATAGAGGCTTCACATGGTGGAGGAGCGTGTTGAGTTTTCTCTGTTACGTTACATCTAAAACTGCGACATTAATTTGATGTGATTTAGTTCAAAGAAACCCCAAATGAGACCTTTTTGTTTTTATGCTTTAGATTTGCTTCTCTAATTGGAGGAATTTGAAGAGCTGTTTCTCTCGGCTGAGGAGCGACGACAGTTAACTCCTTCGTGACGGACTTTGGTTCTGATCTGTGTCCCCAGAGGTTCCCCCAGTTTGGTAACCTTTGACCTTTCAAGAGCCCCGAATGGGTTCTTGACTGCACTTTGACAACAACGACTGATTTATTTCGCTCAGGAGAGTTAATCCCAACGTGGCTGAAAGTGGTGCGTGAATATTCAGTGAAACAAAACTTTCTCTTTGTGACATTTTGTGTCAAAGCATAAACAGGCTGCATGGCCAAAAGTATGTGGACAAAACTGTGCCGTTCACAGAGAGACACCAAACACCAACTGTTGAACGACATTAAGACGTTGTATGTTGCAAAGTTTTTCTTCTGACCAAAAGTATGAGGACAGCAACGTCCACAGACTTTCTAAATAAAGTGATAAATACTGAGACTCAGAAAAAGAAGATTTTGTAGTATCTAAAATGAAAGAAGAAATAACGTGTGTCTTTCTTTCTCTTGTCAGATTTGCCACAGTAACAGTGACTGAAGTCAAGGTAGATTTGGAAAGTAATTTATTACTAATTTGTTCAAATTTTAGGCATTTGAGAAGATAATTGTCTTCTGTGTGTCTCTGCAGGAGACACTGGACGTCAGTCCTCCTGTCTCTTCTTCTTTGTTTCTCTTCCTCTGGTCCTGAAACACTTGGATTTACAACCTAGAGACATGAAGCACATGTAGCTCCCCTGGTTTGTTGGTAATGAAACTGGATCCCAAAGAGGCTGGTCTCTGTCTCTCTCTCTCTGTCTCTCTCTCTCTCTCTTTCTGTCTCTGTCTCTCTCTCTCTCTCTCTCTCTCTCTCTCTTTCTGTCTCTGTCTCTCTCTTTCTGTCTCTGCTCTCTGTCTCTGTCTCTCTCTCTCTGTCTCTGTCTCTTCTGTCTCTGTCTTTCTGTCTCTGTCTCTCTCTGTCTCTCTCTCTCTCTCTCTGTCTCTCTCTCCCTCTCTCTGTCTCTGTCTCTCTCCCTCTCTCTGTCTCTCTCTCTCTCTGTCTCTGTCTCTCTCTCTCACACACACACACTGTCACACACACTCAGCCCTGCAGAGGTTGGTTCAGTAGCAGACAGGGGCTGATCGGAGCAGAGACACTGTGAGTATTAAAAACTTAAAATAACAAAGCAGGTCTGGAGGTTTGGTCTGGAGGAGGAGGGGGACTGCAGGTCTGCAGGAGACCTGGACCACAGAGACTCTGCAGGATCTGAAGGAGGAGGTCCCGGCTTCCACAGAGGAGGCAGGACTTTCTGGCTCTGTGGTGAGCTCCCACACCAGAGGTCTGCTTTAATACCAGAGAGAGGAGGAGGAGAGAGAGGGAGGGAGAGAGAGAGAGAGAGAGAGTCACAGACTGAGAGAGAGAGAGAGGCTGCAGTCCTCCTCAGTCCAGCATCAGGAGCCAGTCGGACTCTGGATTCTCTGGATTCGGGACTGAGTCTCGTTTCGTCTAGGAACAAACTTCACTGACGGACTGAAACTGTTCGCTGTTATAAACCGGCTCCGTCTGTTTCTCTGAGCTCAGATCTGCGGACTCTGGTCTGGACTCTGATCTGGACTCTGGTCTGGACTCCTGTGTGGACCCTCACGGCTGCAGGACTCGGGTCTGATCCGGTCTCTGGATGTTGTCTCTGTCCTCAGACCCGCTGTGATTTCGGGGATTTTTCCGTCTCCTGTGTGGATTAAAGACTGCGTGGGTCTGTCGGGTCCAGGTTTGGCCGTGGGTCTGTCGGGTCCAGGTTCCGTGGACCGGTCTCGTGCTCGGACCTCCTGCAGGATGTGGCTCGGCTGCTCGGCTCCTGCCTCCTGCTCCACCTGCGGGTTTGTGCTCGGCCTCCTGCTGCTGCTGCAGACGCCTCGGTCCTCGGCGCTGATCACAGGTGAGAGTCGAGGATCCTTAATGAGCCCCCGAGTCTGTGGTCTCCGTCCTCTGCAGACCAGGGTCTGATCTGCGCCGAGCTGGAAATAAAACCCGCTGTTTGGCTCATGAAGCAGAAAAGGGCATTTTGAGAAAACACATTTTATTTCCTTTACTTTGCACCTTCATTCTTGCTTCATCTTAAAGACACTTAAATCTGTTTTGCACAGAAAGTTAATCTCAGTTGAACCTGGTCCTGCAGGATCTGCTCCTCTTCCTCCTCCTCCTCCTCCTCACCAACAGATCTTCTCCTGTCTGACATAAATCACAATGACATGAGTCAATATCAAAGTAATATATCAAACTTAAGGAAATTACACCAGGATTTAGAAGTTTAGGATGAAAGGTCTGCCTGAAATTATAAGTGACTTTGCTCAAATTGTTGTTTGTGCCACTCCAGGTTATAATTAACCCACTTTTTTGAGTTAAAAGCAGGCTGTGACGTGTAAATCACTTTGTGAAGCAGCTCTGATTAAACAGCTTTCCTCGGCTCTGTCGTCCTCCTGAGCGGCCTCCTCCTGCCTCCCTGCGCCGGGCTGAGCCCAGCTCGCTCCGGCCTCTGACGGGCAGCAGGAGCTGGAGCAGGAGGTTTATTGAGCGTCTGTTCCTCCAGAGGTCACTTGGAGGTTTTAGTTGTTTTCACGATAGCTTCATTAACAAAGGAGAGACTCAGAAATGACTTCCCCTGATGAGAATAACTTCTCATTATCTCTTGGCTGTCGTCTTTGCTCCTGAAGCAAACGCAGAGATGGGAATCAGATGAGGGGCCAAACCTGAACCAGATGGGTCCTTGTGGTCGAACACGTGTCTCTGTTGGACGTGAAGCAGCACAGGAAGAGCCGTCGACCTCTGTATCAGCTGAGGAGGCTGATCCCAGCAGATCAGATTCCTCCACCTGGCATCCCAGACACGCTCCGTGTCATCCCGTCCATTGTGTGCTGAACCACAGGGCCGAGGGTCCTGGCCGGTTCCAGGTCTGCTGGCTGCAGCAGGTGGAGCAGGGGGGACCGAGGTCGTCCGGCTGGACATGACTGGATTAAATCTGCTGCAGGACACTTGCTCCTGCTTCTCTCTGCTGTCATTCATCATCTGAACTGTTGATGATACTCGATAAACTCAGAGGAAGTTTGATATTAGTTATGAGTTTGTTGTCACTTTCACCTAAAACCTAAATTCTGCATGTAGATTTTGAGATGAGCTACAAAATATGATGCACTGATATCGATTAAACAACCCAACATGAAATGAAGCAGGTAAAATTATCTCTATGTCTAACTTAACAATAAAATGCTGCATACGCAACAAGATATATATAATAATGTAACAGTGATACTGTGAGTACATTTTCCTAATCATACTTTTTCAGTGCAGAACTTAGTTGTAATTAATATTTTTATGTTGCAGATATTGCAACATTTACTTAAGTAAAAGATCTTTCTTCCTGTGCTGCTGAAAACAGAAGACAAGCGTATGAAGCTAATTAGAGACTTTCAGGGGCCGACCGGACTGAAATGGTTCATATTTGAGGTTCTATCTGACAGTTCACTGACTCGCTCAAACACTTCAGTAAGAGCTTTTTCATTAGACTTAGACATTAATAGATTCAGGTATTTTACCAACTTTCCTTTCATGACTCTCTGCACTGTTTCCTCCATTTTATCTGTCTGATTCTGTCCTTACTGCTTCTGCTTGCAACAGCTTCATGTTATCTGCTTCCCTCTTTAATCAAAGTAAAACATTTAGTGCTGAGGTTTGAAGGTGAATAGAAATGTTAACATTACTATCTGATAGAGGGATATGAGGCAAACACAGCAGCTGACAAACTGAAGCAGAAGAGAGACCGAGGCCCCAGAGACCCCTGCCCCCCCGGCACCCTCCCCCCTCCTCGCGCCCTCGCCCCCCACCACTTACAGCCCTGCCAGTTTAATTACACTTGAAGGCTGTAAATTTTACTGGTGGTGGAGTCGGCGGGGTTCGTCTGCTCTGCCAGAATCCACAGGCTGGTTTTCTGCTGAACTCGGAGAGCAGACGGGCCGACCGGCCGCTCTGAGGGTCTGTTGTTGTAGAGCGGGTTCTGACTTTAGTTAAATTTAGTCCATTACAGCCCCGATACAGACTTTGTTCAGGTCTTTAACTCGGTGTCGGGTGACTGTCAGCTTCACATCAGCTGAGGTCACTGTCGCTCTGCGGGTCGAGCCTCCAGTTTCCATCAGTGACGGTGGCAGATTTACCATCAAATATCTAAAAATGTTCAAAGTCCCTGATTTCAGACAGAGGTGGACAAAAGCAGCTTCCTCACTTCTAGACAGAGAGCGCTGATTTTGTTGGCTGAATTGACTCCATGAGTTGGTTGAAAACTTGTCTCTGGGTGACTTGATTTAAAAGAAGAATCTTGTAAAAGTGATCTTAAATATGCGTCATGGCTCCGAGTACGATGACGTGATAAAGAACTGTGTCTGAAGCCAACAGGTCTCTGGCTGAGTCATGTTGGTATTAAACTTCCATTCATGTGTTTATTCAGTGAAGGAATTTAGTGAACGGTCGATTCCTAATCAATATTACAACAAACAGTCAGCGGGTCAGGGGTCAGAGGTCACAGTACACTGATAAGACTGAAAGGTCTCAGTCTGTCATGTTATGTTTACATTTGTTTACATGTATCAATGTAAAATCTTGGGCTGTTTGTTGTTGCTCATGACTGATAAAGAAGGTTTTCCAGTTTTTCGATTAAAGATGATTTAAGATGAGATAAACCGTAAATGTTGCAGATGGAGAAATTACATCATTGCAGCAGATGAACCGAAGCGTAAAATGAACAAATCAGAGATTTAGACATAAAAAGATAAACATTCATGATGGGAAAACAAACAGATCTGGACAGAAATGCGAGATGAAGCAGCAGCGTTCAAGTTTCCTGATTCACAGCTCAGCACATCATGAAATCTCACAACGTCAAAACCAGAGAAAGGAAATCTCAGACAGATCGGATCAGCTGAAGGATGCTGGAAACAGGAAGTAGTTGGACACTCAGAGAGGTCAGGGGTCAGGATTTACCCTTCACCTCCGCTGACCCCGGTTCGACTCCCAGCTCATGACAGTAACTTCCTCCTGGGAAGGAAGTCGTCATTAACAAACCTGACACACGAACAAACAGCTGAGCATCGGCCCGACTTCGTTTCTTTCTGCTCCAGCTCACAGAGCAGGACGAGCGGCGGCCGTGAGATGTTGACATCTGTCTGCTTCTACCCATAAACCCTTGTGTTTGGGGTCGTTTCCTGTCGTTGGTTCAGATTACATTTGCTCTCGTAACAAACTGACTGACTCGCGTTTTTAAGACCTCACTTTAAATGTCGCTGCTTTTACCAGAACAGACAAACCTGAGAGTTTAAATAATCCACTCACAAGACGCTGGCTTTGACCCCGCCCTCGAATATGTGGCCGACCAATCGTCAAACAAATAGAGGAGATAGTCAGGTTTAGAGTAGCTGTGATGTTTACTGATCTGGTGCTGGTGAAACTGATGTGTTTGACACTGTGAGAAGTTGATGTTCCAGCGTGTGTTGCCCTTTGTGGTCAGATATTATTGATATGATCTGGACTCTGGTATTAACACCACTTCGGGGCAGCAGAAGCAGTTGACACAGAAAAACGTTAGCATTCATTTGGAGTCATGATTGAGTCAACCTGATGAGTGTTCAGTCCAACATCCACTCTCTTCTAGCTCTGCTTTGGTCAGATGATGATTCTCTGGTTTGTCACTATGACTGAAAAATAACCTTGGTCACCTGCTTTCAGTTTATATAACTCGAGCCTGTGTGACGTCGTGTGACCTCGACAGGTGATCGTGTAGGTCAGGTTTTTCTTTCTCAGCCCCGCCCTCATCTCACCTGTGTCACCTTCCTGCCGTCCTCCACAGGTACCGAGGCCAGCTGCGAGAACGAGGGCGAAGTCCTCCACATCCCCAACATCACCGACAACCCCTGCATCACCTGCGTGTGTCTGGTAAGAACGACCGGTTTCACCGACCGACGACTTTTCACACTGACGTTCAGCCGTTGAACGACTCGCCCTGTTTGTTCTGGGCTCCTCGACGTGTAATTGCTGCTTCAGGTTTTCCGCTCGGATCGGACCGAACGACCTCTGAGCTCTGATAGTGATGTTTGTGAAGCTGATTGTTGAGCTTTGTGTGGTGTTTCTTATCAGGAGGTTGTGAAAGGTTTGTAGAGCTGTGACTTTGAGATGGCCGTTTTGGTGGGATGTTAGGTGAGTGTGTATTGTTTGATTTTGATGGAAAGTTTTACCGTTTTACAAAACTTTTCAGTAAAACAGCAAGTTGTCAATCAATACAGTGCAACAATCAACTGTTCTGAGAGAGAAGATCGGGATGTTATGATCCAGGTCTCTGTAGAAAAGGTTTTGTGGCACATGAAGTCAGGCTGCAGGATTTTTAACGAGGGCAGCAAAGTGCTTCATAACGCGACTCTTAACTGTTTTCTGAGGATTTACAACAAACTTGCAGTGAAACATGAAGTGGGGGTTGTTTGTTTTAACACACGGGCCTGTCGTCGCGCGGTCTTGGCTCGGCCCGGCCGTTAAAGTGCTAGGGGACGACTCTTTCCTGGAACATGTGCTCTTTGACCCCTGACCCCCCTCCGCCCCTCCGCCCCACATTACTGCTGTAGACGTCTTTGTTTTAGGGGATGAGAATGAACCAACAAGGCTTTTCTGTGTCACTGCCTCCACGTCGGCTGAAAGAGGTTTTGGTTTTTAAAAGGCGTCACATGACCAGAGTTTGCCCTGCAGGAAGCACGCGGGTGTGAACTCGACGGCTTGTTTTGTGTGTGTGTGTGTGTGTGTGCGTGCAAGTCCAAGTCCATGTGTGTTGGTCTGCATCCTCAGTTGCTCCTGATATGATTGTCTACAGCGCGTCCATGACAAAATACTTGTTTCTGATTGGATGTGAGATAAAACTGTGAATCAGGAAGCCTCAGAAATCTTTGATCATCAGTCTAATTACTGTGCTCAGTCTCAGCCTGTATTAGATTGGACTGAACAATATAGCATCAATACTGACTCTGAACAGCTCCTTATTTCCGTCCTGCCGGCTTCTGATTGGCTGCTGCTCTCGGCCGGCAGCCTGACTGAGCCGTCCTCTGTGTTATCAGGCAGACATCAGCCAAAGCCCTGCTGAATGCTATCAGTCATCAGCAGGCAATGGCCGGCCTTTCATCTCTACTTTAACCCCCCTACACACACACACACACACACACTACACACACACACACACACACACACACACACACACACACACACACACACACTCACACACACTCACACACACACACACACACTCCATACATTCAGGGCTCAGTCTTTATTGAATTTGGTCTTTGTTTATCTCCTAAAACTTTTGAAACCCAGATGAATGGCTTTTTTTTGCCTTCTAGGAAAAACTCTTATCAGTCAGATATCAGTTTCATTTTTTCAGCATTTGCTTGTTCAATTTTAAACTTCAATATTCTTTCAAAGTCAAAGAACAAATACTGTATATGATGAATTGTTGAAGGTTTCTGTTCTTTCACATGACATGAATCCAAATACAGAGATAATCGCTCTTTGGCACAGAGAGATATTCATCTGAACTTCACACAGATTTTAGCTGCTTGTTTCACACAAACACTAATTTAATAGTTGAAAAATGAGAAAAGCTGTGACCTCATTCAATGTAAATAAAGCAAAAATTCAGAGGAAGGTTTAGTTGTTAGTTTGTTGCAGGACAAACATCTGTTAATATTATTACTATTAGTTTGGACTCGATGTGATGAGCAGCTATTTTCTCTTGACCTTCTGTCAGTACAAGTTTATTCTGAGCTCACGTCAGAGGATCCTGTAACATCACTTCCAAGTTAAAATCAGGTTAAACGAGGCCTGTAGCAAAAAACATTTTCACTTTTCACTTACTACGTTTCCACTTCCTTCATCCCCCGGAGGACGGACTTTCTTGTGTCGCCATGATGTCTTCAGGGGGTTGGAGCCATCAGGGCTCCAGTGTCACTCATACATGAGGGAGTGGGGGTGGGGGGTCGGCTCTCCAGTTGGTCCAGAATACCTGCTAATGGCTCTGTGGGCAGGGACACACACACACACACACACACACACAGATACAGACAGAAGAGCCATTGTGTGAGTCGGGTGAGGCCGGGCGCTGTAATGCGGCAGGAGTGGACGTGGCTGACAGACTGACTGACAGGCCGCTCCCCGTGACGGCCCGTTATCTTTGAGGGAGTCGCTCCATCTCCGTCACGCTCCTCATCATCTTCGTCTTATCTGTCTGTTCATCTCCGTGTCTTTTTCCACTCTCTCATCGGCTCTTCCTCCCCTCGCTCGCCCTCAGATCGGCGGCACCAAGAACCTGTCAATGTCTTTTCCCTCTGAGCATCGTGTGGGAATAAGAGCTGGAGTTTCAGTGTCAGGTCAGGTGAATATCAGCTGTAATCCAGTGAAAGGACATGATGCATTAGGTGACAGTAAAAATATTAAACATTCTTAAACTGCTCCAGCATTTGACCCCAGAGGGAAGTAAATCAGCAACATACACAGTTCAATCTTCTTGATCTTCTTTAACACGTGGGCTGGAAAGTGTGAGTGAGTGAGAGGAGACTCGGCAGGTTCATGTTCTGATTGGAAACTTCAACATCTGTTTGCCTCCAAACAGCAATTAAAGTCTCAAAAGAGACAAATATCAGGCTGAAATGATATTGTGATATTGTGAGTTACTTTTGGCTGAGAAGCAGGAAGGTTGTTTTTACAGTCTTTGCAGCAGCAGATGAAGCTGAGTGTGTGTTCTTACAGGAATCATGCTAAACAGTGAGGCGCAGAGTAAGGACGTGCAGGTCGAGGTGGTGGACGGAGGCTGGAGGTCACGTCCCTCAACAGACCTGCAACTTCTGCTCCACCACGTCCACGTCCACCAGGTGCTGTAGCTGCCTAACTGAAACCATAACTCCTCGACTGTACTTTGTTTGCATTAAGCACAATCTGTCACTGACAGACACTGGAGCTGCCTGTAGGAAGAAATCATTTGAAAATGTTGTCATTGAATAAGGACAATCAGTCTGTGGAGTCACTGCATCAACACAAAACATAGAGAATAACTTTGACAAAAATAACTATCAGAACTGGAAGATGAGATTCTGTGGATTTGTACTATGATACAGTCATTTATGCAAAATGATTCTGGCCATCATTTCTCTCAAATGTTGTAGAGAAGTGAAGCATTGATTGGCTGAAATCGACTCGGGCTTAGTTTTTGTAGACAGAACCAGGAATAGGTGCAGAAATCTGCCAGTGAAAAGTTTAATGTGGAGCATCACTCTGCTGCATCTGACATGTGACGGATGATTTATTATATAAAGTAAATCAAAAATGAGTTCACAGAACAAATTAATGAGGTAGTTGACATTTAATGTGCTGCTCTCATCCTGCTGGGATGTTTCCTTAGTTTAACATCAGGACAAGCCTCCATTCCTTGATTTCCAACACAAGCAGCACCCATCAGTGAGGAGGTCAGAGGTCAAAGGTCACAGCAGCCCGTTAATCGATCAAACAAACATTCCTGATGAACTGCACGTCAAAGTTCTGGGCGCGGAGTTTTACACTCGCTCTCTGTGATCGATCTGGGAGGAAGGTCAAAGGTCGTTTCCTGCCGGTGTCTCAACTCAAACAGTAGCTGATCAATACAGGAGGGTCGAGGTTTACCTGATCGCACCTGATCACACCTGATAGCACACCGAACCAACACCAGCTCTACTCTACTTTATTCTGTCCCACCTGATATAACTTGGAAAATATCAGTCAGTAAAACTTAATGTTGTATCACATTTCACTCAAACTTTATTCGTCTTCCAGTGTTTTAATAGTCTGTCTGTGTCTCTTTCTCTTCTGTCGTCTGAAAACTGAGCAGTAGGAAGTGAGGAAGACGAAGCGAGGAAGAAACAAGAGATGAAAAGATTGAGTGGTCAGAGAGGGAGCTGAAGGGCAGGACAGGGTCATGTGAGAGAACAAAGAGGAGCAAACAGAGTCGAACTCCTGCCTCGTTCTCACTTCAACACTTACAACAAGAAGCCTCAGTGAATGAACTCAGAAATGTGATTAACTCATTTAAACATTATTGTGGCCGGAAGATTTATGTTGACGTTCGGCTCTCGTCTGATGGAAAAGACAACTCAGTGAAGCAGTTTTTGGGAAACCGGTTCCCGTCTCGTCCCTAAGCTGCAGCGGCTCCTGCTCGCTGTCGGGGGGTCGTGACCTGTTTGTTTTGGAGGAAGGGTGAAAGGTGAAAGGTCACGGCAGCAGAGGGGCTTAAGGTTTGGGGGATCAGGAGGGGTGACGCTCCTCTCCTGCGCTGACAGACTGATCTCTCTATCCTTCACCATGACGGAGAGGAGAGCAGGAAGAAAGAGAGGATTTCATTTTGAGAGGAGAGAGTGATTAAACTGGAGAGAAACATGGAAAAAAAAGTGTGAGAGAGAAGAGTTCAGGGGAAAGTGACAGTATTCAGGCCAAGTGAAGCTAAAAGGAAGAAACAGGAGAAACGGCTGCAGACGGAGGAAGAGAAAGTGATGGATGATGGGAGAAAAAGAAGGATGATGATGCTGAGCTGAGTGATGATGAGGAAGAGTGAGGAAGAATAAAAGCACTGATGAGAAATGGTGAAGACTGTCGCCTCCTAGTGGCCAAACAGCCCAGTTGTCACACAAACGAGGACTTTTTTATCCGTTAAAGAAGAAGAAAAGATCCTTTAATGATAAAATGTTAAAGAACTGAATTAATTTTCACAACATCTTTTGTTCATCAGATCTTTTTGCACTTTTTCTCCAACCTTCTGATGAGCTGTACATTTTGTGTCTCCTGTTGGAATCTGAGCTGACTTTACTTTTTAATTCTTCTTATTTTATTGTCGTAACATAAAAGCCATCAGTTCTCGTCACCACAGAAAGGAACACGTGTCCATGTTGGTGTTTAACCTCAGATCTATGTGTTGTTGGTTTTTTAACATAGAAAGATTTAAAGCTCTTCTTTTCAGCTTCTGGAAACATTTTCTGGAGGTTTATGGTCCCAGAAAAGATTCATTATTTAAACTGAGAGTAAAGTGCCGTCACATGACGACTTTTATTATCTGCACTTTACTCATTTGTGTTTGATGTTTCAAAGGATTTCTCACAAAGAAAATGTTTAATGTGGAGCATATATGACATTAAGGTGTTAAAGCTCATGACGTTGGTCGATGGTAAAATCAGTGTTTGACCTTGACCTTCAGTAATTAAGTTAGAAATGAATGAATTTAAAATGTTGTGGACACAATCTGATCACGTCTGACGACCGCGGCTCAGCTTTTACTTCACTGAAGTCATGAACTTCATGTGTCCTGCTGCTTTTATTTTTATGGTTGAGTTCAAATGAATAACTGAAACACACTGAATCTGGAGTTATGACATCTCAACTGGTCAAACACACAAACCTATTCAGTGTAATTCAGTTGAAGTCGTTGTATCTCCGCACACAGACACACAAACACTTTCTCTTTCTCTGACACACTCACGAGTGTGTGTGTGTGTGTGTGTGTGTGTGTGTGTCGGGGGGGTCGTCACCCTCAGTGACAGACAGCCGTCCAGTCGACCAGCCGTGGTGCCGCGGTGGTATGTCGAGTGTTTATAAGGCGTGGTGACCCGTTGTGACCTTTGACCCTGAGACAAGAAGAGAGAGAGTGGGAGGTCACATGTACTAACACCACTTTGTGCTAATGGATAACAGGAGACAGAGAGAGAGAGAAGGACATGACCTTGACGACCAAATCGTCCTCCACGCTTCTCTAAAGGATCGTTCCAGTGTTTTTTCATGTTTTAGCCCATTTAATCCAAATCACATGTCCTTTACATGACGGACGAGCGTTTTAGAGACAATGCTGCTTCTGTGAGAGATTTCACTGTCATTTCTTCTTCTGTACCAGACGGGACAGTTGCTTTACAGTCATTTCTGTGAGTTATGAAAGTCTGTCAGTAGACGTCGTGTCATCAAACATTATGGAAATCAGATCTGCTTTGATTTAGAATTGACATTTTCATTATGAGGAAATGCAAGACTTCACAAATCAATCATGAAACTTAAAGACCCACTAATGCAGACTTGATGTTTTCTCTGTTGGACGACACAACTGAAGCGAGTTTGCTGGATTGAATATTCTCTGCAGAACTGAATGGAACCCGGTGACGACCCGGAGCAGCTGGATAAATGCAACCTAAAACCTGAAAGTGTAAAGAATGAATGTGAAAGAACTGAAACTTTATAAAACATTGGTATGATCCTTTAAACTCCAGAAGCTACAAAACCAGGAGCTGCAGATCAGCGTTTCTCCAGGAAATTAGTCTGATAACAGCTTGAAATGGATCATTTTTCAGTTTTAATGTGAGAAGCAACACAGAGGCCGTTTCTTTGAATTTGCTGTTATCGGTGAAAGCAGACGTGCTGCGGTGGAACTGAGTCGTTACTACTGGTCAGAATCATGCTGTTAAAATGTTGTTGTGTGTTCATGGATCATCACAAAGTTCTACCTCCAGAACTGTTTCCAGTCCAGGAATCAAACCTGCTTCTACAATTCTAAATGAAATTGTAGAAAGACAGCTCTCAATTAAAACTGTAAAATTCTAAATTAAAAGGAAAATCATTTAGAAACACGTCGGCATGAGGCACAAAGACGTGTGTGTGTGTGTGTGTGTTTAAAGGATGATTTTGACTGAGATTCTTTGCGGCTCCTGTTGCTCACAGATCGAATGCGCGTGTTTCATTTTGCAGCTTCTTCCTGTTCTGTCGTTCATTCGACCGGACTCTGACTCTTTTCTTTATAAACAGAGTGAGACGGACGTTTCTGTGGTCGGATGATCCGGTGGTTAATCCCACAAGTGTAGAAGGGAACCAACATCTAATGAGGTTGGACAAATCCCGTTCTGACTGAGATGGGAGCTTCACATGTTGCTGGACCTAAAATGATCTGTAGCCTGAAAGTCACGGTGCCTGATTCTGCTCTGTGACTCTGCCGCCTGTTCACATGAACATTTCTGGATGAATCTGAAAGTGCAGAGCAATATTTTGTCCTTTATCTAATTTCTTTTCCCTCCTGCTCATTTGACTTCTTCGTGTCCGTCCCTCTCCTCCCTCCTGCTCTGTCATGACTTCATCTGTCCTCAGTGTGGTTGGGGTTTCGTTGGAGCTGCTGCTATATTAAACCACTCCGACTTATTTTCGCTCTGCTTTGATCCGTCCTCGTTAGTGCCGCCTGCCGCAGTGCCACAGGGCCGTGAGACCCGCCAGCCTCCACTTTATAAACCCTCACAGTGTGTAAAATAAAACACACACACACACAGCGTGTGGATAAAATCAGCAATAAAAGCTGGGTGTGAAAGTGGAGCGGATTAAACGAGCGCAGATTCGGTCCAGTCCCACGGAGCAGTTAGTGGTGATGACGGACGCAGTGTGCAGGTTTGTGAAGGCGACAGGAGGATTGTTGAGTCGGTGTGAAAATTCACAGCTAAACTGTGAAGATTGGGTCACTTTTCACTGAGAAACTCAAGCTGCAAACTTCAGACCTGTGATGAAATCTGACAGCAGAGAACAGAGGCGGTGTGTTCAGGGGCTGACGTTGGAGGCGGTGTGTTCAGGTGCTGACGCTGGAGGCGGTGTGTTCAGGTGCTGACGTTGGAGGCGGTGTGTTCAGGTGCTGACGTTGGAGGCGGTGTGTTCAGGTGCTGAGGTTGAAAGCGGTGTGTTCAGGTGCTGAGGTTGGAGGCGGTGTGTTCAGGTGCTGAGGTTGGAGGCGGTGTGTTCAGGTGACGTTGGAGGCGGTGTGTTCGGGTGCTGACGTTGGAGGCGGTGTGTTCAGGTGCTGAGGTTGAAAGCGGTGTGTTCAGGTGACGTTGGAGGTGGTGTGTTCGGGTGCTGACGTTGGAGGCGGTGTGTTCAGGTGCTGAGGTTGAAAGCGGTGTGTTCAGGTGCTGAGGTTGAAAGCGGTGTGTTCAGGTGCTGACGCTGGAGGCGGTGTGTTCAGGTGCTGACGCTGGAGGCGGTGTGTTCAGGTGCTGACGTTGGAGGCGGTGTGTTCAGGTGCTGAGGTTGAAAGCGGTGTGTTCAGGTGCTGACGCTGGAGGCGGTGTGTTCGGGTGCTGACGTTGGAGGCGGTGTGTTCAGGTGCTGAGGTTGGAGGCGGTGTGTTCAGGTGCTGACGCTGGAGGCGGTGTGTTCAGGTGCTGAGGTTGGAGGCGGTGTGTTCGGGTGCTGACGTTGGAGGCGGTGTGTTCAGGTGCTGAGGTTGGAGGCGGTGTGTTCAGGTGCTGAGGTTGGAGGCGGTGTGTTCAGGTGACGTTGGAGGCGGTGTGTTCAGGTGCTGAGGTTGGAGGCGGTGTGTTCAGGTGACGTTGGAGGCGGTGTGTTCGGGTGCTGAGGTTGGAGGCGGTGTGTTCAGGTGCTGAGGTTGGAGGCGGTGTGTTCAGGTGACGTTGGAGGCGGTGTGTTCGGGTGCTGAGGTTGGAGGCGGTGTGTTCAGGTGCTGAGGTTGGAGGCGGTGTGTTCAGGTGCTGAGGTTGGAGGCGGTGTGTTCAGGTGACGTTGGAGGCGGTGTGTTCGGGTGCTGAGGTTGGAGGCGGTGTGTTCAGGTGCTGAGGTTGGAGGCGGTGTGTTCAGGTGACGTTGGAGGCGGTGTGTTCAGGTGCTGAGGTTGGAGGCGGTGTGTTCAGGTGACGTTGGAGGCGGTGTGTTCAGGTGCTGAGGTTGGAGGCGGTGTGTTCAGGTGCTGAGGTTGGAGGCGGTGTGTTCAGGTGCTGAGGTTGGAGGCGGTGTGTTCAGGTGACGTTGGAGGCGGTGTGTTCGGGTGCTGAGGTTGGAGGCGGTGTGTTCAGGTGCTGAGGTTGGAGGCGGTGTGTTCGGGTGCTGAGGTTGGAGGCGGTGTGTTCAGGTGCTGAGGTTGGAGGCGGTGTGTTCAGGTGCTGACGTTGGAGGCGGTGTGTTCAGGCTGAGGTTGGAGGCGGTGTGTTCAGGTGCTGACGTTGGAGGCGGTGTGTTCAGGTGCTGACATTGGATCAGTGGACGACAGTGTGGAGAAATATTAGATGAACTGACACTAATTGTTGTGCAGTTAATCACATGTGCAGAGATGGATGATGATTGATGATCTGACTTCATCTAGCTTCATCTTTTTGAGTATTATAATAATAGATGGTGCCTTTTTTCCAGCTTCAGCTTTGATTGCTGCTTAATTAGTCATGAATATTTTATATAGAGTTATAGAGAAAGTTCCAAGTTTTCTGGGGCTTTAATGACGTAAAGATTCATTTCTTTGTGTCTTTAACTTCCTCCACTGTGGCTAAAATACCAAATACACTCTTTTTTTTTTCTTAGTTAGAAAGAAAGAAATGGATTAAATTTTCAACGTCCAGCTTTAACTTCCTTTTAAACTTCCTTTTGTGTTGTAACAATGACATAAAGTGCACTGGAAAATATGACACTCAGCAGTTGACTGTCTCCTCATGTCCTCTGTCCTCCTCCCTGTCTCGGCTGCAGGACGGGAAGGCTGACTGTAAACAGGAGAAATGTCCGCTGGTCTCTGAGGACTGTGCTCTGGTGGTGAAACAGACTGGAGCCTGCTGCGAGAGGTGTAAAGGTAAGACAGACCGGTGGACGGAGCCGGGACAGGACGACTGTGGCAAAGACATATGAGTCCTAATATTTTTAATTCTTATTATTTTCACTTCCCTCTGATTCTTCACATTGAACTCAGGCAAGAAATGAGCACTTTGACACTGAGTGTGTTTCTGTCCATCATGATGTTGATGATGATGATGAAACCACAGCACCTGCAGCTGCACTAATAACACACCAGTACAAAAACATAGATGCTAACCAGAGCCTTTCCACCACACACACACACACACACACACACACACACACACACACACCTTCAGGAACCACTTTATGTACAGTACCGAAACAGCCAAGACTAAATATGACCTGTGGGAGTGAAGATATATTTTTTACCTCACGTACAGGCCTTCGCCCCATTTCTCTCTCTCTCTCACACACACACACACACACACACACACTGCAGCTGTGTGTGTGTGTGGGTTCACTGTTGGGTTTACAGGCCACAGAAATACAGTTACTTTTATGAGCCAGAAACTCTTCATTAAACTCTTCATCCCTCAGATCTTCATCTTCTCCTCACACAGACTCTCGTACAGGTTGATACAGCTGTTTATTCACCAGAGGCCTAAATCCCAAACTTGACTCACCATCAACAACCTTAAGATCCTAATCAAACTGGTCTCAAACTAAACTGAGGCTCTGTGCAAAAACCAAGCCTCAACGTTACACTGTTGATGTGAGATGTTGAAAGTCTGTCGAGCGCTCAGCGGTGTCTCATCCTAATCCTGGTCCTAATCTTAACCCTGAAATTAAAACCTAACTTTACACTGTAAAAACAACAAGGTTGCATTTATGTAAATTATAGGATTTATTTTGTGAATTTCACCACTGGGACAAATTAAGGTTTATCTTATCTTATTAGTGCAAACTTCAGCTCTTTCATTACAAATCACTCCGACTTTTCCTTCTGCCTGAGGATCTGTGAACACACGCTCCACAGTTTTAGTGTATTTTTCCTTCTCTTCCTGGTTTGACTCATGAAATCCACTAATGATAATGTGACTTTGACAAAAGATAATCCTGATCATATTCATGGTCTTTTAGTATCTTCTTAATGAAACAATAGTTTTTTAGACTTTAGACTGTTGTTTTATGAAGTGATATTTTGAGTTTTCTCTGTTGTGTGTTTTCCTGATTCAAGTTGACGTCTTCTGTCACGTCCATATTGGCTTAATCTCTCAGTAGATTCAAACATCAGGAGCCACTAAACAGTCCCTGTTATGAATCTATGTGGTTCTATATGAACATAAGAACACACACACATGCACACACTGACACACACACACACCTCCCAGCTGTCAGCAGGGGCGCGGTCCTTTTGTTTGCGGTTCGGCGTTTTTACGATGCAGCACTTCGTTAAGAGATGGAACGAGCTCAGCCCGGACACGGAAAGCCCCTCGTCGCCACAGACGCCGTGTTAGTTTTCTGTCCTGCGGTTAACTTGTGACCAAATTTAGGACCCCTCTGTGTCTTTGGTTTGGAACACACCCCGGCTCCTACAAGTCATATCACTGTTTTCTCACTTGTATGAAATCATGCACACAGTTAAAGAGACTCTGAGCCAGACGGGATCCGTTTATTGGGAACAATTCACTGTAAAACTGCTTTAATGAACCAACTTTGTAAGAGTTGGTTTGAAGTGCAGTTAAAATAGAAAATAAAGAAGAAAGATGACGTGTTGTCATATCAATCTGTGTTAGTGAGGACTGAGTGTCTGAACAGGAAATGAGTCTCTGAGGAATCTTTCACCATCCAATCTGATCTTTTCTCCATCCTCTGCACTGATCCAGTGTCAGAGGTTTGTTTCACACTGAGGAAAGCAGATCAATGGCTGTGATCAGGTTTCATCGTACGGAGAGTTAAACATTGATCTGAGCCCACTTACTGTAAATGGGATGAAATGAATAGGCTGTTCGTTTAGTGCTGAGTGGACGGGTCAGTGGGTGTGGAGTTACATCCCAACTCTCATTTATTTGATACTTGGGAGCATAACTCTCCACATCTCCAGCTTTGACCTGGAGCGATCCTGGAACGATCCTGGAACAATCCTGGAACGATCCTGGAGCGATCCTGGAACGATCCTGGAACAATCCTGGAACGATCCTGGAGCGATCCTGGAACGATCCTGGAACAATCCCTGCAAAGCTGCACACATTCACTGTTTAATGATCAGGTCTTAGCATTGAAAGAACTTGGTCTCAGTTTTGAAAGGACAAAGTTGTTTTGATGAATGAATGTTTGGTTTTGTTGAATCTTTTGGATTCTGACTGTTTTTCTTCTCTCTCTTCTTCTCTCAGGTTGCATGTTGGACGGACGATCTTACAACAGCTCGGTGTCCTGGACCAGCTCCACCAAACCCTGCATAACCAGGCGCTGTCAGGTGTGTGTGTGTGTGTATGTGTGTGTGTGTGTGTGTGTGCTCACTTCTCGTCTGTGTCAGCAGTTGAGAAGTGAAGCGAACAGACTGTTGTTTCAGCTCGGACGTCATGTGGAAGCCTCTGACCTCAGAACTGAAACAACACAAACATATTGTTGTTAGAGGATTCAGGAGGAGGGAGGAGTGGAAGAGGAGAACAAAGGTATGGGGGGAGGAAGGAAGGAAGGAAGGAAGGAAGGAAAGAGATAGGGAACTAAGAAACAAAGAGATGCAAGGAAGCAAATGAAGCAGATATGGAATGAAAAGGAGGAATGGAAGGAAATAAATGAAATCGGAAAGTAGAAAAGGGGAAAAGGAAAATCAGAAGGATAAATGAGGGATAGAAGAGAACAAATAACAGAAGAAAAGAAATGGTAGGAAGAGAGGGTTGAGGGGGAAATGAAAAGAGGGATGATTGTGAAAGAAAAGGTTGATTGCAGCAAGGAGGGAAGGAGGAACAGAAGGAAAGAGTTCAGCTCAGTGACATTAAAATACAGTGAGGAGCCGGATGAACAGCAGGAAAAATGGAAGTGAGGAAGTAAGAATTTTAAAATAAGATAAGATGAAAAGAGATGGAGGTGAAAAGTCTAATGAAAAGTGTTCAAAGTGTAGAAAGTGAAGAAGTGATTTTGCTGTGACAGGAAGGTGTCGTCACTGAGGCCGAGGTGCAGTGTGTCGTCCACTGCAAGAACCCAAAGATCCACCCAAAGAAGTGCTGCCCCACCTGCCCCAGTGAGTTCACACCTCCGATTACCAAACACAGATTCAGATTCCTAAAATCAAACACAGCTTTTAATGTCTTTAATGGTGGATACGAACAGGAAGTGATTAAAATGTTGTAACTTCTCCTGCAGGTTGTATCTTTGAAGGTCGCCTGTACAAAGAGAAGGAGGAGTTCAGTCCAGAGGGCAAACCCTGCATCAAGTGCACCTGCACTGTGAGTACACACACACACACACACACACACACACACACACACACACTCTTGTGTTTACAGTCCGACCTGTGTCTGTGCGGAGCCTCTGTCGTCGACATGAGTTAGTTTTGGCGTCTCGTGGGACTCGCAAACGTTTGGTTGGAACAACATCCTCTACCTGATTTTTTCCCACCTTTCCTCCCATATTCCTGCCTCTGTGTCCCCCCCCCTCCCTCCTTCCCCATTACACAAACAAACCCTGCAGGTACGTCCATAAACACATTACAGCATTAATGTGCTTGCACCTGCAGGCTTGTTAACACATACACACACATACAGAGGTGGAGCAGTTCGTCTTGCTCATACAGGAATATTGAGCCTACACTTACTTATGCACTGACGTTTCCTCATGTCTCTGCCAACATTTCAACAAACATCTTATTTACATAAAGAAGGAATACGACTACACAATTTTATTTTTAGTCCATGCACATTAACGAAATGATTGTTTCTGAAACTGAATTTTAATTTCATTTTTTATCCTGGTGTTTTAGTTGAAATATAATCATTTATTTAGTCGTTCTTAATGTTTCACATAAACCAGAAAAATCATGCAACGAACTGGCTGCGGGAGCGTTTATATAAATCAGAAAGTGAGCTTTAAATTTATAAATTAATTTATTCATGTAAATCACCAAACAGCTTTCATGAAGACATTGATGAAGAAATGTTGAATCATGTAAACACCTCAATCAAACTAGACTTTCATCAGCCTGTGATGTGCATGTAAATGAACGACGAGTTTCCTCCAGGGATGAAGAACCATCACGTTAAACAGTGAGTTGTTGTCGTTTCAGGGAGGACGGACTCTCTGCATGAGGGAGGTGTGTCCTGTCCTTTCCTGCCCCGCCCACCTCAGCCACACCCCACCTGGACAGTGCTGTCCCAGATGTCTCGGTAAAGACCAGCGACCGCCTGTGTGGAGGTTGATGTCAAACCTCCACAGGTGTTGGAAATGTAGAAGGACGTTCAGTCAAATGAGTCGCTGCAGTGAGTTTTTCTGTTTCTTATCTTTGTCTCTGTCCTGTTTCTCCTCCAGGTCAGAGGAAGGTGTTCGATCTGTCTTTAGGAAGCTGCCTGTTCCACAGTGAAGTTTATGAGAACGGCACCTGCTTCGTCCACGACAACTGCACCACCTGCACCTGCAAGGTATCGACCCCCTCCTCCACCGTCATCATCATCATCATCATCATCATTAATAAAGAACCTGTGTTTTTGTCTATTATATCTAAAATGTATTCTACAACCTCGTTATAGACAAAAACTGCTGTTGAAATCACTTCATCAGATTGTGTTAGTAAGTTTGTTTGTTTGTTGCTTGCCCCCCTCCTCCCCGCTGGGCCCTCCTTCTTCTTCCCAGGATTCCACGGTGGTGTGTAAGAAGCGATGCTCTCGGCCCGGGAGCTGCAGCGGAGACCAGTGCTGCGAGGAGTGTCTGTCCTACGTGAAGGTGGAGGAGGTGAAGTACTGCAGAGTCCGGAACAAGATCTACAGGGTGAGAGAGCAGAGTGGATGCTGGAGGGAGGGAGGGATCAATGTGTGATCCATGGACGACGGATGAAGTGAAGGATGAACAGTTGATGGACAGATGGATGATGCCCGGACGGTTGTGTCCTGATCCCGGTTTGTTTCTTCTGCCCTGCAGGAAGGAGACATGTGGTCCTCGGTGAACTGCACTCTCTGCGCCTGCGTTAAAGGAAGCATCGAGTGTCGGCCCAAACAGTGCGTACCAATCACCAGCTGCCCCTCGGTGAGTGACAGGCTCAGCGGCCAATCGCCGGCTTACAACCTGTTTACAGGGTTTACATCATGTCACCAAAGTTGTTGTTCGACCTTCAACTTGTTCACGTCCACCAACTCTGTGTGTCTGTCTGTCCACTGTCTCTGTTTCACCTTCACTGTCTGATCCGTCTGACGCTCACACTTCACAGCCCATGACTAACTGCATCATTTGCACTTCACATGCGTGACGCCTCAAAACAGCAACGCTCCTCTGATTTACTGCGAGAGCGGCCGTAAACGTTTCGGTCAAATTCGACCGATTCACCTAAAAAAACAGAGTAATAGTCTGAACTAAATCACAGAACTCTGAAAGGAACAAGGCTGTTTCACTGTATTTGACTTTGAACAGTTACTCCTCATCATCATATCCTCATTTAATCTAAAACTACTAATGTTCTTCTCACAGTCTTTGTGTTTAAATGTAGCTACATGCAGAGAATTCAGACACTAAAATATTTCTAAATATAATTAAATTATATTTGTACAACTACATTGTTCCTTGTGCATTTCAGGTCAGTTCAGTACTTGTTATTAGGAGATATGGCAGATTTATGGCAGACAGTTGTATCTATAACACTTCTCTCCTCTACAACAGTAAAATGGCCGTTTAGCACATTAGTGAAGCGTGACGCGGTGAAACGTTCTGGGAACCGCTGGCGGGAGGAAGGTTTGCTCTGCGTTCACCTGTCGCTGGGGTCGCTCGGGGGTCGTCTGTCGGCCGGCGGGTGATGGAGTGGATTCCTCACATACCGCCGGCCGCTGGCGGTCACGCTGTCAAAGCCGGCGTCGGCGTCAGTCCAGGTTCACACGCTTCCAGCGGTTACAACAAGCCCTCACCTGTTGTTTGTGGTCAGAACGGGCGACTGCGGGTGATGTAGGTGGTCTGAGCTTTGTCTCCAGTAAAAAGTCAACAGACTTTTGTGAGTTGCTGAGTTTAGTGAAAATTTACCAACTTTTTGAAATACTGTTTGACAAATTCTTTGTTTTTTCTGGTAAATTCAGCAAACACTTGAATTGGGACTTTTGCTCTCGGTCTTCATTTTTCTTTTGGCAACGCCGGAGGAATAATTGCGTTTGGAGGCGCCATCATGTCGTACTTCAGCAGCGTAATGATTGATTGGACAGTTGCTGCAGCACCTGTGCCAATCAAATCCATCCACTGACACGATGTATGCAATGACGTGGGGCCGGCTGACATTGATTGGCTTGACATGAGCGGTCTGAGCGGTATAGACCCGTGACCCATATGGACACAGGCTGTGAGGTCAGAGCAGCAGCCTGCGAGTGGATCATCTTTTGGTTGGAAACCTCCAACCTGCTGAGCGTGCTCAGTGTTTTGGTGCCTTCGAAGTTGATTTTTTATTCTTCTAAATTCCCAAGTTCTGCTGTTTTATAAAATTTTACAGAACATACATGTTGAAAAGAGCGGCCGTGTAAATCGTGTAATTGAGAATTGTCCAGTATGAAAGTGATTCCTGCAGACTGACGTGTTTCGGGGACTCGACTCCTCCACACACTCGCCTGCTGCACTGTTTCATAATGAACAAACATTTTCAAGTCAAAAAGTAACTTACAAACTCACACACCTGTCCAGAGTCGTCAAGAGTATGACTCTCTCACAGAGGTCACCACAGTCCACCTCAACCCTCTACACACACACACACACACACACACACACACTCTCTCTCTCCCATGGCGTCATCCTGCGGTCAGCAGCAGGTCGGCAGAGTGTGTGTGTCCCTTTGGAGACAGTGTGTCTCCGAACAGCCTTTTGTCTGTGTGACGTTTGAGTGACAGCAAAGAAGAGGTTCCCTATATTTAGGCCCCTGAAAACCAATCTCTTTCTGTGTGTGTGTGTTAGAGAGAGAGAAAGAGAGTGTGTGTGTGCTTGTGTGTGTGTCTGTTTGTCAAAAGGCAGCCCCTCTTCAAAGAGAGAGATTGGCCTTTGTGCAGAGGTTAGGACTCTGGAGTGTGTATTGAGAGTATGTCTGTATGTGATGACAGATGAGTGGTGTGTGTGTGAGAGAGAGAGAGAGAGAGAGATGGGAAAAAAGAGTGTGTGTTTGTGCGAATGAAGGGCTTCCCTCAGGCAACAAAAAGTGTGTGAAAGAGTCCTCTGATCTGCACCTCTGATGGAAGTTGAAACATACTGTACACACACACACACACACACACAGTTTCCTGTTACACAGACAGAGTTCAGTGGTTGAAGTTGAGTATCGGTGTCTTGTGGTCGTCCTGGTTTGACTGTGAACTCGTCAAAATGGGAACTTTTCTTGTTTCTATCTTTCTTTAATTTGAGCTCCGTCTGTTTGAATGACGGCATGAAAACAGAACGTTACCGTTGTTACCTTGGCCAAACAAATGTGGATAAATGCAACCGCTTGTTTCCAAAAATCTGGTCGAGCTTTGGTGGACATCAGACTTTTTTTTAGCTCTTAACTGTCATTTTGAATTGTTGTGTTAATGCTGCTGGAAAATCCTGGAAAAGTTTGTTTTATTTCATGTCACATGCTGTTTTCATCAGTGAATCAAAGAAGTAAATCAAACATAAACTCTTAGTTTTATATGTTAGAGAACTGTTGAGCTTTCAAGTAGTAGAGTATTTTCAAAATATATTTCTGAGTTGTATCATAGTTGTTTCACATAAACTGTTGCCTTCTGTTTCACCGTTCGTCTGCGTTCTGTCAGTTTGTCTGTTTCATCACCGCTCGTGTTCAGATGTTCTGCCGTCCTCTCGTCAGGTGTCTCATCCCTCTGATGGAGCTAACACCGTGTCTCTGCCTGGTCTCTTGCAGAATAAGATCCTGAACAGAACCGGCTGCTGCCCAGTTTGCACTGAAAGTGAGTAAGTCCTTCTCAACCCTCCAGCTTTTCCACAGAATTCACACGTCCTGAAATAATCCAGGAAAAGTCTTAAAATATCTGAAATATGTTTCGTCTGTTAGTAGTAAAACTTGTGCTTATCATTACATTTAGTAAGTGAATTAAAGTAAAATCTGGGTTGATGAAAACAGATCTCAGTTCAGTCTCTGTAGCTTCAGCTTCATTTCCCATGAACTTCAGTCCAGACTGTGGTTTGTTTTCGGGATATTTTACTTTGGTTTTTGGCTGCGACCTCCAGCAAATGTCAACAACAGTGGCTGTAAACGTACCATTTCAGGACTACAAAGACCCTATAATCCTCACTTCTTCATCATGTAGTGTTTAGTTGAGCTGGTAAAGCGGACGTTTCACCACAGATCCACTTCTGAGTGAGTCAGATTAGTGCCTCATATTTCACCATTCATCATTAATGTTCCTTTTGCTGCTGGCTGTCAGACATCAGCCTGTCTCCTTTTCAAACCCCTGAATTTTGGGTTGTCTCCTGGCACGGCAGACATTACATTTTCTATCCCACTGCTGGTATTTTAAGCATCTAAGTTCAAACGGCGGCTCTTTTTCCACAACTTATGTCTTTGTTCTTTCAGTTCAGTCGTTCTTTCGCACTCATTTGCTTCGTCTTTAATCCTCTTTGTCTTTGCTTCTGCAGAACCTGGTGTGTGCACAGTCTTCGGCGACCCTCACTACAACACCTTCGACGGCAGGACCTTTAACTTTCAGGGCACCTGCCAGTACGTACTGACTCGCGATTGTGGCGGCGCCCCCAGTGGAGGACCAGGAAATAACATCAACCTCAACAGCCCAGACTCCAGCTTCATGGTAGGACGAACGTTTGGGACATTGTACTTGTACAAAACAGGAAAATGTGAATAAGACAGGAGGTGTTGAAAGGAAAGTTTTGATGGAGCTAGTCCAGCTTTTAGTCTTTGTGTTAAGCTCTTTGTATGAAAAGAGTAAATTTTGTATGTAACACACACATCATCTCTAGAAACACCATTCTTCACTGGGCTTGTTTGAACGTAGCTTTGCGTGAATTTGTAAAAACATATTTTTAAGGGTTTGATCTTCACTTGAAAAAACCTAAACCAGCCTGAATTCACTTCCGTTTAAATCAACACATTAAAGAACTTGACCTGTATTTAACCTGTACTTTCCATTTCTTTACTAGGTGCTGGTGAAGAACGACGCCCGGCGGACTCGCTCCTTCTCCTGGACTCAGTCTGTTGAGATCAGGCTTGGTGCTTTGATCCTCAGTCTCCACCAGCACCTGACGGTCCGGAGGAATGGCAGCCGCATCGCTCTGCCCTACCACGGCCCCGGGGTTCACATCGACCTGGACGGATACCTGCTCAAACTCACCACCATCGCAGGTCAGCACACAGGACTGGGAGGAAGTCAGTTTACTGTCTTTAGCATGAACCCTCAAAGACCAGCAGCTTTAACGTGTTTTATATTTAAATACAAACAACCACCAACAATTAGTTGCATAAAACAATGTTAAATGGAAAAAGAATCAAATGGTCACCAGTTCAACTCAATATGTAGAGTCACACAGCTTAACTACATACATACATACATGTATCATCTAGAGTGAGTACTTTACATTTTTAATAAAGTAAAAAGTACAAATTAATTAATTTATAATTGCTTTTTAAAGTTTTAATTAAAAGCTGAAAAGTGTATGACCTCTCTGAACTCCAGGTCCCACTGTCATTAAAAAATGGCCTGATGGGTCATTTTAATTTACCTTTAGCTGTTGGACATAATAATCTCAACTCGTGGTCGACTTGATAGTTGTTTCAACCAAATTCATTACAGCTGATGATGACGTTGTGCGGTTGCAAACTGTGGGAAAAGCTAGTAAATGGACCATGAGTTAAGATTATTTTGCAAACCAAGAGACTAAAACCATGAAGTCAAGGTTACCTGTTTCATGCTCAATCTCTCTGTGCTGCCAAACTAACTTACATCTCTTGATCTTTACAAAATGCACTTATGCTCGTCGGGTAGAGAAAATTATTTAAATTATTTACCATCAAACATTCAGCTTTACTTTCCTCCGCCTCCTCCCGCAGGTCTGGAGATCACGTGGGACGGTGACAGTTTCGTGGAGGTCGTGGCCGCTCCCCACCTGCGCGGACGCCTCTGCGGCCTTTGCGGCAACTACAACGGCCACAAGCGCGACGACACCATGGGAGGCGACGGCCAGTTCAAGTTCGACGTGGACGAGTTCGCCGAGTCGTGGCGGGTCGAGGGAAACGAGGTTTGCGCCCAGCAGCATCCGCCTCGCCGGCCGACGTCCTTCCTGTGCCCCGGCAGCGTCAAAGTCAAGTTCCGCGCCCACCGGGAGTGTCAGAAGATAAAGTCGTGGGAGTTTCAGAGGTGTCACCGTGTGGTTGACTTTGCTCCTTTCTACAGGTTAGAGACTCACTCTGAGACTGAGTGCTGTGATGATCATGTTAATATATGTTCCACAACTTTTTCCTTTCAGTACCAAAAGATCATATAATAACCCACCCATGCACAACAAAGTGCTAAAAGTTACTGGGTTTTTTTGGAAATAATTTTAAAATCTTGTTCAATAGCCTCTAATGTTTACCCTGACACCAGCACAACCTCAGCATCAACTCATGCAACAATCCAATCATGCTAAACGTCTAAACTGGTCTAAAGTCCGATAAAGTCTAATACATCATTTATGGTCCTGCTCTCTGTAGGTCGTGTGTGACGGACATGTGTGAGTGTCCGGTCCATAAAAACTGCTACTGTGAGTCCTTCATCGCCTACAGCCGAGCCTGCGAGAGGGAGGGAGTGCCCGTCCTGTGGAGGGCCGACACCGCCTGTATGGGTGAGTGACTGCACTCGTGACCTTATTACAATCTCACATGAGACACACACAAAGAAATGTGACAGACCACAGATCAGTCAGACTTGTTTTGCTTGTAACATGTTTATACAACTGTTTCCAAAAAAGTTGTGACACTGTGTAAAACATCAATACAAACAAAATGCAATCGTTTGCAAATAAACTGTTTCCTGACAACAGTTTTACAAAGTCTTCCTGAGTCCATGTGTTACTCTCCTTTACACAATCCTGTGTTTGACAAAGTGTTGAACCTCTCTCCATCCTGAGTCTTTCCAGGATGAACCTTTCATACCCAATCATGATCCTATCACCTGTTACCAATGAACCTGTTTACCTGTGGAAGGATCCAAACAGGTGTTTTTGGATCAGTCCACAACTTTCACAGTCTTTTGTTTGAAACATGTTGCTGCCATCATATTCAGAATAAGTGGATATTTACAGAAATCAATTAAGTTGATGAAACATTAAATATATTGACTTTGTGCTGTTTTTAATTGAGTATATGACAAAAATAATTTTTCCATTTTATTGATGTTTTACACAGCGTCCCAGCTTTTTTTTTTAGAATCCAGGATGTAAATGTCTGTCATGTTGTTCTGTCTCTTTAACATCTATGTAATGTTATTATGGACCTGCAGTTGATTCTGAGAAACTAAATTATCATAAGTTGCTTCCGTCAATTGGACACTTGAATAGTGACAATCATTAGTTTTTTCATATTTATTCATCCCTCAGTGCTAATTCACATTAGTCTATCAAATGCAGCAGTAACCTGATTCACATCAATTTATTATTACTGATCTGAATGAATGAATCTTTCCCTTCCCTCCCTGCAGCCACTCAGTGTAAACACGGTGCCGTGTACGACACCTGTGGACCGGGCTGCACCAAAACCTGCGACAACTGGAACGAGATCGGACCGTGCCACAAGCCCTGCGTGGCCGGCTGCCACTGCCCGGCCAACCTGGTGCTGTTCCAGGGACGCTGCATCAAACCCATAGCCTGCCCGGGGCGGTGACCCTCGTGATCCAGGTGGGAGTTGGGGGCGGGGGGCATTTATAAGATCTCAATTAGGGGGCCAAAGAAGGCGAGAAGAGTTTGGGAGGACGCAAAAGGGGTCGACAGATCAGAAGCGACAAGGTACTCAGGGTCCATATTTTTGCAAGGAAGCGTTGAAGTGACTTAGTGATACAAGCTACAGTGATGGACCGAAGGGACGAACCTCACCACCACTGTCAGCTTCTGACTTCCTCGTGCCTCCTGTAATACAATGTACTGTCACAATACCAATTACCACCACCAGAGGCGCCAATTTCAGTCGTGGAGGAAAAACTGAACTCCCAAGGGAAAAACTCAGGGGCCCCATTTTCGGAGTCTCCACCGTCTGAGGAACGTTCGTCCACGTTTGGACCCTCAGGAAACAGTTTGGGCCAGTGGACTCGTGTTTGAGCCGACACGGCGCCCGAACGTCTCACAAACACTCCAGAGCGGGAAACTGAGCATCTGCATTTGGAATAAGGAGATTAAAGCAGAGAAACTCTCCGATGCATCATATCAAACTGCCCTCTCTGCTCCATCATTTCATACTGTAAGCTAGCCAGATTTATATGTAAGACAGACAGCTTTTATATTATTATTGTTCTAATTATTATTATTATTTGTTGTTGATGTTGTTAATTTATATATCGGTAAAATGACGTGTCGTAGCAAGAGCCAGAATCATGAATATAATTGTGTTATAAATGATTTAAAGGGAAACAAAAGCTATTTATGTATTTGTTGTGTACTTTTGTGTTAATGTTTGAAGAGAAATGCCCAAATGTGACTCAGTTGTTGCACCATCGCAGGGAAAAAGTACTGTATTGTGTTTTGCTCCGTGTACAGGTTGTTGTGGTTCGTATCAAACTGCAAGTGTTCAACTAAGCATATGTTTCACTTGATGATAATTATTTAAGACCAGCAATATAATCTTTTATCAAAGTTCATTTCTGACTGTTGTCTTTACTTTCCTGAGTGTTAAACCTTCAGTATTACAGGAGAAGAAAACCTGAACCAAAGGTTGCTGGTTGAGGAGTTCTTGTACCTTTGAGCAAAGCACTTATCTTTAATTTAGTTATGATTTTACCAGATAGAAAAAAAAAAGTTTATTTTTCTGACTTTTCTCTAATCGTAGCTTTGTTTTTTATGTGAAATACAGTTTTTCTTTTCAGGGCCCCCTAATAATCCATATTATAGATGAGGAGGGAAATCACTCTACAACTGAATTAATCACAACCAATAGACTTGGTTCAATCTCTGATCTAAGCTAATTAAGTGATCAGATTTTTCAGCACATAAAAAGGGAAAAACATGTATCTTAAATACATCTGCACACTTTTAATACGTCTCAAATTTGTACAAACATGTTTCACATGAACATGGCACTAAAACAAAGACATGAAACCTAAAGCACCAAATACAACAAAGTCCATTCAAAGTGTGTTACAGATTTCAGAGAGAACACCAGAGTGGAAAACTTGACTTTAGTGTCCATCTGCTTCATTCTACAACTCACTGTCCACTTCGACTTCAAGTACAGGACAAGTCCACAACTGACGGGCGATGTAGTGTCAACAAAGTAATCGTCCGCAGTCGACCATCTAATTTCCACAGTAAACTGGTCCTTTGCGTTAAGAAGCAGGATATTTAAAACTGTTATGGTTTCTACGTGGTCAGTAACTGTTTACAGGCAGCTTAAACTCGACAATCATCCGTTCTGTTCTGAGCTCGTGAAGCAAAGATGAACCTCGTCTAAAGAAGCTTTTGAGAAACAAGCTACGATATTAAATACCAACATCAGCAGTTACATCTTGTACGACAGCACATTATTGAAGCAATATGACAATGTTCCCCAAACTGACTCTGACGTGTGACTGAAGGGTTTCATTTCAAAATGCCACATTAACCATTTGGGTTTTTTAAAATGTATAATATACATTAGTAAATACTTAAAACTGTAGATGACATTCTACAAACTTTCATATCACGTCATATAATGATGTAATAAAAAATGTTGGCAAAACAGTATAATACTTTATACTTTAAAATAATCTTTGCCAGAAAACATTTCTACGAGCAGACGTCCAATGAATGTCGGATGTTTTTTGATTCCAACTGCTGATGAGAGATATTTTGTTTTCACACAATGTGGTGATTAGTAAACTGCTCAGGTTGAAGTCGGATGGAGTTACGCTGGGAATTACATGTATTAGAGTCTAATAGTTGAGGTTTATCCCTCCTTAATACGTACAACAGGAGAGTGAGGTTGATAATGAACTATTATTATAAGAATGAGTTATTATTCAAGATACAAGCTATATGAACCAAATATAGCTTAGACCAAACAGTTGAAAGATAAATTAAGAAAATAATTAGCAGATTAGCTTATAATAAAAATAACTGTTAGTTGCAGTCCATGTAATTACAGGAGAGAGAAAACACCCGTGGGAGTGATGACAGCTCCTCCTGCTTTCTCAGAAAATTAAAAACAAATCTAATAAACATTTGTTAGTTGATCAGGACTCGAACAACAGATTATTCAATTTAAAGGAAAAGCCCTTTAAATTTGATTTCATTTTGTAAATCTCCAAAAACTACCATGATTCAGTCTTTCAGCCTTGAGTTTGACATTTGTAAGGATGGAAAAACAACTGAACATGTTGAACTGAAATCAAGTCTTGGCATTTTGCCATGAAACTCTTCACTTGTGTTTTGGACTGAGGGTTGTTGTGTTGCATTAATCATGATATACTGTACGACCAACACTGAATGATAGTGGCTCCTGTGGATGAGGGGAACCCTCCCCGACTCACACAGCACAGTGTCAGATAAAGCGACATGAGTACATGTACACACGGACATGGCGCTGTTGGACTGAACGTTCCTGCTCTGAGCATGTGACGAGGGGCAGTTCAACTCTTTGGCTTTTTCAGAAAACGACACATTCACCTGTATTTCCAAACTGAAATGCTGTAAGGCATGAAATGGTCCTATAATAGAAGTATAATATGAAAGTGTGGGATCAAAAATAAGATTCTCTGTTCGCAAACAACGACACAACTGATACAAGAAAGTTGAAACACATAGTGGTCATTTTGAAAAAGAAAGAATAGGAAAATAAAGCTCTTTGAAGGATTTTTCCTTTTTCCAGACTTCATCCTGTATAATTTGGGTTTCAGGTGTCTTTTTTTTTTTTTAACTGGATATGTGAAATTTTGTAATCAATTGATGTCCTTGCCTCAAATCTAGACCCTTCTTTTCACTTTGATGAACTGATTAACATTAACTGATTAATGACTGTGGAGGGTTTAAGATACTGATACTGTAACTGGATTCACTGGGAGTCAGTGGTGAATTTGCGAAAGGATGAAAAGGAAGGAAGTAATGACGGAGACACATTCTCACAGCTGAGAAAATGTATTTGTAGTGGAAAATGACCACCTTTCTAACTCCTCCTGTGTTTGATGGAGAGCGTGTAGTGTAAACTCAAACGGCTGCCTGCAGTTTCATTCTGAAACTCTGCCAATAACACACAACTTTGCAGATCGACTGGAATCTTTCAGCTCAGTGCTTTCGATTCTCCAGCCACAAACAGACTGTACATTTGACTTTCTTTGGCTTTCATCAACAACTACAGCCAGGTACTTTTCACAGGTGGCCACCAAACCAGAGCTAAAAGGAAAGTGAATACTAGGCTTACATTCAACTGTTTGCTAACACATTAGCCACAACAACGTGATCAGCTGATAGAGATCAGGTCTGTGTTTCTGTGAGTCTTTTCTGTCCCCTAGTGGTAGAAAAATAAATAAATGCAGCTTTAAACATCTGCAACTCAGCTCCAAATTGTACATATTGTCCTATGTGGCACCTGATGCCAGAAATCTAAATCAAATTTCCTATAAGGATGTCACTAAACGACTATCCTGCCAAAACCTTATGTCATTACAGAATCCTTTAATGAAGATCATCTGACTGACTGACATTAATCAGTCGCTAGTTATTCTAATGAATCAACGTCAGATTCATTTCTAAAACTATGACTAAGAAACTAAAGTTGAGATTAGGAAGAGTCCAGCTGATTGTTTTGTGCTCTGCACTGACCTCAACACACTAGATAAGCAGAGAATGAAGTGGATGTATTTTTCTTTAACTGCACAGAGTTTCTGTACAATTCTGCAATTTCTGGATTCTTAGCCAACTGATAAAAACATGGTGCGGCTTCCCACAGCCTTGATGAGAGGTGATAATTCCAGACAATCTCTTCCCTGTCTGACCACAAAGACGGACAAAAACAGATGATACAATAGATAAAACTAACTGCTCTAAGTACAGAAAATATGTATGTGCACTCTAATATATAATCTTCCAAACCTCTCAAGTAAAAGTTTCTTTTCCTAAAGTTTTGCTATACAAAACAAAATATACATCTAATAAAAATACACTCTTCAAGTTCCAGGCCGGCCAGCTTTCAGGATATACTAAAATAAAATTAAAAATACAGTCAAACCAAGATATACAGCTGGGGTCAGCGATCACAGCAAAGGAACAAGTGAACCAGGCAGAAAGGAGGAGGAGGAGTGTGGAGAGAGACACTGACCAGCAGAGACTTCAGTCGTCATCACTGTCGCTGCCCGACTCACTGAGCTGAAGGTCGTTTCCTGAAGACCAGAAGACAAATGGTTAAACTTTGTTCACCGAAGGGTTTCCTAATAACTAATAAAGGAATATCTTATCTTTACATGCTGGAGGGAGCAGCACTTCAGAGTCAGGTGCAGAGTGAGAGACAGTTTACGAGCATGACTGTCAGTAACAATTACATCATTAACAGATTAATGTCTATCCTTTTAGGGGTTTTATAAAATTCTGTCTATGACGACAAGAAAACCAATTAAATGATTTTTGTTGGACACACATGGAGAGTTCTGTCTACTCTGTGAAGACAAGCATGAATCCCTTCTCTTGATAGAAAGGAAGCAGAACTATGAGATACTCACGGAGTGTGTTCATGAGCTGGTTGTTGCCCTGCTGCCGGTCGGCTCCTCCGTTGGCCATGGGGTGGCGGTTCGGGGAGGTCTGGCTGAGCGGTCGAGGGGCGTCGTGCTCACCGTCGCTGCTGCTGCTGTCGTCGCCGCTCCCAGAGGCGCTGGCCGAGTCAGAGGAGCTGCTGCTGCCGCTGCTGCTCATCTGCTCTATCACCTCCACCTCCGCTCGCAGCTCTGCAGACAGCAACAGGGTTAACATGAAGACAGTTCGCTTTTTTATATTCCATCCCTTTCTTCCTCATTTCTACTGAACCATTTAGCCAAATTTGTGTTAAAAAACATTGCATGTGCGATACAAAATACAGTAATACTGAGCTTTAAATAAAATAATAAACACAATTATTTATTCTGCGTTTCATGTGTTACGGTTAAGTTTGCACGGAGGTAAGGTCGTGGCTAGACCTCCTTACCTCTCTTGATATCATCGAGCTGAGGTTCTGGGGAGGGATTATCCTTAGAAGGCGATGGGGAGGTCTTGACTCCGGCCACGGGCTTGGTGGGAGCCCGGAACTGAGAGCTGGGCTGGCTGGACCGAACCGACTGCTGCTCGATCCGGGCCTGGATCTTACTGCTGCCCTCCGCCCTGAGATACACACACAAAGCTGACTATTAGTCCCTTCTGATCTTCAGCAGTTCTTCTTTATCCATCTGAATCTTAACTGCAATCTTCTTGGGGGAGACGCAAAGTTGAATTTCAGTGATTGAACAGATAACTTTTTTAGAATCGTCAGTTGAATTTGGTGTAGTAATACTCGATGTCCATTAGATGGAGACAAAGATGTCAGACAACGGGCTTGAAGCACCAATAGATTGAATTCTTTGAGTTCTAATGGATGAATAAATGTAAACATAATGCACAGACAATAAAATATTAAATTATGAGTAGTAACTACATAAATCATGTCTTCATTGGTTTGAGACAAATAAAATCTTTTCCCTGAGCGAATGAGAGTGAGACAAAAAACATTTCCAAATGTTATGCTTGTTCAGATCGCTACACGTTTCCTCTCTTAACACAGTGGCTCCAATTCACCATCACAACATGTTTTCGCTGGTGTGAACTTCTCAGATCTTTGACCTCTCACCTGGTTTTCTTGACTTGGATGCTGCTGCTCAGCTTCTCCAGTACGAATTCCCCGGTGTCGTGGTTGATGATGAGCACACAGTCCTTCTGGTACGGCCGCTTGTTTCCTTTGAATACCGTCATGGGAGGCGTGGAGCCCTGGAAGGACAACAATAATCTCAATATATACCAACTACTATATGTTTAATTCTTCAGATCTTATAGTACAAACTGAAAGGTTTCTTTGTCAGAGTGATGAATTAGAAGTGAACAAGTAGGTGATGAACTTGACACTTCAGCTAATCTACAGGTATCTCCACCTCTTACTTTCATTTAGGAATTCAACCAATCAAATGAATTTCAAATGAATTAAATTTAATTGTCAAATCTCAGAAAGTTTTAGATCAGACTACTGCACTGACTGAGGGAACTGGGGGAGAGATATAAACAATTCTCACACTACAAACATGTCTGATGAAGTAAAAATAATGGACAACAAACTATTATCTTATCCCTGTAATTTTCTGTAGCAGTTATAGTAAATTAGGCCAATCTGCTCTGATCAGTCCATATCTGAGAGACAATAACAGCAACTTTTCATGTTTTAGCTCATCAATTACAAAATTATTTTATAAAACTACAAAAACCATCCTGCAGTCATTTGATTTTTAGTAACAGGCAAACCTCCGCAGTGGTGGACATTTAATCACCTTTTTCACTACAGGGATATTTACCTTAGCTCACTGTTTGGGATCAATCGATAACAACACACAGCAGCGTGAAACATTCTTCTGCAGTATTGTGATTGACAGGTTTGTGAAATAGTTTAAGTGTCAGGTGATTCTGTTTCATGAGGGAGAAAAAAAAAGAGAGGAAGAACAGACAGTCCTACCGGGATGTGAGGTAACGTTATGGTAACTTCATCTCCTTTCCCAACTTGTAGCTCTCCCTCACAGCTTGTGTCGATAGATGCTGGTTTGAAGTCATCTGAAAAGCACAGATGTTGGATAGATCATAAGTACAAACATCTGAAGTCCCCTGCACAGCTGAATAACTGGGTCAGGTGCTTGTCAAATGCAGGCAATGCAAAAGAACCAAAAGTTAAGAATGGGCCACACACTGTTGAATTTGTGGACATAAGTTTAAAGGTAGTTTTTAAAAAATCTGATATTTATGTATAGGTCAATATTCAAAGACGTATGGCCACGAAATATACTGAAAGAGAAATTTGACATGTGACAGAAATTTTCAAAAATTAACTATGTAATATTAATACGGTTTAAATTAGCTCAAATTTTTGAAATGCAATTTCTTCTGCCACCATACATGTTGATGTCAATAGCAGTTTATCAGTTGTAGCCATTACTGGTGCTGTAGTACAATGTGAATATAATGAGTGAATATCAATATATATGTATATGAATATAATTCTGTTTCAATATTGCATTTGAAGCCTGTCATCACATGATTTTATCACACCTAATTTACTTTCCTACTTGATGAGGAAGTCTGCTGAAGCAACACTTTCACATACAATGTTTGAATAAACACTGAGAAGTTTGAATTTGCTCCAGAGTTTAAGTGCAACAAACCATTTCTCATTATTCATAAGACCTCGAAAATGGAACAAAACAAAGAACATCTGAACAAAATATTTAGAGTGAATACATTTTCTTATTTCTATGTCGACCTAGCCGTTATTCATAAATCTTTCAATAGAGAAAAACATGAACAGCAGAAAACCACAGGAAACTGACTGAAGTGCTCATCAGCAGTGGCGGCTGGTGATAAAATTGGACCCCGGGGGTGCAAAACAATAAACACTACTTGAACATAAATTTTGCTCTCCTTTCCTTCTGGCCAGCAAATTTTTCAATGACTCTCTGATTGAAGTCTGTCATCTCACATACAAGTCTCTTTTCCATGGACAGCATGGCCAAAGCATCCAGCCTCTCCTGGGTCACGGTGTTTCTGAGAAAAACTTTTACTCTTTTCAAGGTCGAGAACCTGTGGTCATGGGTGTGGTGATGATGATCTTTAAAAGAGTGATAGCTTCTGAAAAGACTTCTTCTAGATTGTTCTCCATAAACAGCTGGAACTGATCCACAGCACCAAGACAGGCTCTGAACTCTTCCTTGCTGTTGATGAGACCAAGTTCTGTCCTCAGCTCACTTCCACTCTGCACTGGGTTTGCCTTCAAGGTGCAGTGCATCTTCAGGAAATGACCTGTGATGTTCCTCAAACCTGTCCCCCTGCAACAAGGTCGCACAGATCAGGTGGTCTGTGAAGGAGAAGCGCTCCCTGGTGCGTCCCAGAATTGTATTGCAGACCTACAGAGAAAAGAATATAAAAATATGTAGAGAAAAAATAAATATGGAGTTCAAGTAATTTTACTGCCACTGTTAGCTTCTGTTAGGGCTGCGTGATGTTGGAAAAAATATCTTATTGCTATTATTTTGACTAATACTGCAATTGTGATACGATTTGAAATGTTAGAGGGAATAATATTTTTTGCATAATTTCCATTTTCATTCAAACAAAAAGGGGGTGATTTGTACCAAAGTCTAGAATAGTCTGGAACATCTCTACAACATGACAATGATATATTTAAAATGGCTTTTCAAAACACATTTCTCCTTTAACAAATATTACAACCTCTGATGAAACATGGACTGTGACAGATTTCTATAACATAAACTCACCTCTTCTGGAAAACCTTTGACCATCCTCTGAGCTGAGAACCCGACGCCTCCTTGCTGGCAGAGAGTCGCTGCTTTGCTCACCCCTGGAATGGAGAGAATTTCTGTGAAGGACAAGGAGAATTCATAATAATAATTAAAAAAGGGAAAGCGAGATAATGATGAAAAAGTAAATAATGACCACATTACTAACAGGAATACTTATTACCTGGTCTTTTGTATGTCCTGATCGAACTGCTGGACGCTCCCTGTGATGAGGACTGAGTCCATGTTCTTCTTCTGGAGCTCGGCAGAGAGGAGGTCCACATGTGGCATAATGTGGTGAAAAAGTTCCAGAAATAACTTCAAGTCCTGATGTTGCAGTAGCATGGCCAAGGCTCCTGCCTCTCTGATGGTCTGGGGTCAAAGTCACCTGAGTCTCATATGTTCTCAAAACAGCGAATGAGATCCTCCCTGTGCTCAAACACAGTGTCAATGGCTCGGCTGTGAAAGTTCCATCTGATGTTGCTGGATGTTGGTGGTCTACAGGCCGCCATTTTATCAAGAACACACGTGCACTTGGGTGATCTTGAAAAAAGGTCAGAAAAAAAATTCTCACCTTGGAAATGTGAGAGGTGGCCTGTTGCATGATCAGGGTGAGCTGATGTGCACAGCAGTGGAAATAGTGGGCATTTGGGTCCACAGCTTTTATTACAGCTGCAGTGGCAGCTTCATCACACTGGCTCCATCACAGACCTGGCAGATCAGCTGTCCTGAATGCAGGAGCAATGGACTCAGATGGAGCTGACTGCAGAGGAAGGAACTCAAACAATCTTACCTGCTGTGTCAACATCTTAACTTCAAGCTACTGTCAAGATGGCGACGGCTACTTTCGTGCCGTTTGCATTTTTCAGAGAGATGTTTTAGGTCTCTGAAAAAAAAAAAGTTTTGTTGTCCACAAAACTTCAGTGCCAACACTTTGAAAAAGCAAACAGGGAAACAATAAAAAGCCTTGCTAACATTTCATCCAGCTAGCCAACTGTGTTCGGCGGAACAGGAGCGGGAGAAGCCCCGGATGTAGCTCCGTCCACGGTCACTTGCCTGCTGCTGGAGTCTGAAGTCTGGTCGGTCCAAGCTCCTTTATCCGCTGTTTTTCCTCCAGCGAACGTCTCGTGAAAGGATTTTTTGTAAGAAAATTACGGAATTTTCTTTTGTTCCCATTGTTTCCTCTGAAGCTGCCATTGTCTCCTGAAGATACGTCCAACTCTGCCGCTTCCATGAGTTTGCGTGAGTGACCGTTGCGGTCGCACCTGCGCATCTAGGCGGCTAAGGGTGTGACTTTGATTGACAGGTGTCCCGAATCAATCAGATTGGATGAAGAACGACATTTTAAAAATGCTGATTCGCCAGAGACGCAGAGAGCTGAGGAGGAGAATCTTTAAGTGGCCAATTAGAGACCAGCATGAAGTCACATGACAGCCAAAAGTTGAAGAACATAGTGTGTATGTTCGTCAACCTTTTTCAACTCATTTGTTCAGCGGCCCTCGCCCCTGAAACTTATGTATTTACACAAAAAAAAAAAACAAATAAAACCAATGTGGAATGTGGACGCTGAAAAACCATTAGCCAGACACATTGTAGGAGTGAACAGAGGTCATAATTATTTTTTATTAGGTCATTTATGTTCACTGTGTCTATACTTTTTTCCTGCAAGTTTGATGGGGCGGCGCTCTAGCGCCCCCTATTGACAAGCCGCCACTGCTCATCAGCAAACTTTTAAACAGGCACTTTGTTCCCCTTCATCTAACTAATATTAACAAATATGGAGAAAAATATATCAGATATTTCCACTCATCTATAATCCGAGAGTTGTCTGAAAATGAAGCTGATATTTCCAATGGATGCTGTAACGTTAAAGAAGTGGGTGTGACGATAATGACCTGTGTTTAATTACTTTCATTGACTGATCCATTAAATTGGTTTGGTTGGTTACGAAACAGCCTCCTCGTCCACGTGAGTGAACTAAAACCTCACAACAGTTCATTTAACATTTGGACAAAGTTTGACTGAAACACTCACATCTGATGGTGTGAAAGGAAGATTTTGGCCTCTTCTCAAAGCTTTCTCCCAGCTTCAAAACATGCTCCTCTTTGTCCAGCAGCGGGTTCGTGCTTCCGTTCATGTCTCCGCCTCTTTTCTAATAAATTCACATCTATGGAAAATATTCAGAGTCGAGCTCTAACTGGAAACTTCAGCGAGAAGAAGCCAAACTATGACACAAAGTTAGCCGCCTGTAGCTAACGTTTAGCAAAACATCCCGTCACTCAGCCACTCCTCTTCCGGGTTTGGTCCGGCTGTCGAATATCCACGGAAACAAATTATGTAAGCGACTCTACATTTTTCAATAAATACAAAGAATGTTAACAAACAAATCACACATCAAAATATATAATCGTGTATGATAATATATAGTGTATTTTTATTCCTGCAATAAAGTTGACACCACAAAGTAGGAAACGGAAATGAATTTCGACACACGGAAGAATTTAAGTGACGGACAAAATGGACGTCAAACGTGGAAAAATGTTGCTAGTTGCAATTTCTTTATAGCCTTAATTTAATTTTGTGTTATTTGTCATCTAAATAATTGAGGTTGCTGTAACTTGCTGAAATGTTTGTTCAAATAAATTAACGATTGACAACGTCACAGAGAAACTTTCTTAAAGCATCATGGCGTTGTCGAAAAATGAAAGTTTACCTGCTGATATTAAAATAACATCTGCTGAAGAAGAAGTGGGGTCAAAAGACGAAATGTCTCCGAGTGTCCCCGGACAGACCAAAACCTCCACCTCCAGAGCTTTAACCCAGGAGGAGCTGGACAGACTCGGCAGCGAGAGGACTCTGGTGTCCGGCTTCAAACAGATGAAGCTGGAGAAAGAAGCTCAGAAAAACTGGGACTTGTTTTACAAAAGAAACACGACAAATTTCTTCAAGGACAGACACTGGACCACCAGAGAGTTTGAAGAGCTCAAGGCCTGCAGAGAGGTGATGAAGAGAGCACACCAGGAGAACATTTATAGGATTTTGTTCTCTGAAACTCCACTTTTTTACTATTAAGTTTGTTCAAGAAATGAGTCCTATAAGTTTCATTTCTGTCAGATTTTATGAGACTTTACTTGTCTGCCAAATTTTAAGCTTCATAGAAAATAAAATGGGATATTTTAAAATCGTTTGGGCCTCCATATAATTTGGCACATATGATCCATCAATTAACAATGTACTTTCTTACATGTCCATCTTACACCCACAACTGTGAATTCTGTAGAAGAAAGCTTTAGGAATAATGACCCAGTTACACACAATGTCTTTCTCAACTTACTCCTTTCAAAACACGATTGGCACAGTTGGTGCAAAGTGTCAGTATTTCCTTCTCAAGAATCTCCCCTGATTTGGAGCTGTGCAGCATCAGATATAATAAGGGATTAATTATTCATGAAAATTAATTATTTCTGTCTTTGTCCTGTCTAATTGGCAGTTTGAGTCCCAGAGGCTGGTGCTGCTGGAGGCCGGCTGCGGCGTAGGAAACTGCATCTTCCCTCTGCTGGAGGATGACCTCAACATCTTTGTTTATGCCTGTGACTTCTCACCACGAGCTGTTGAGTTTGTCAAAGTAAGATATATATTCATCAAATCCATATCTAATATATAGACCCGTGAATCATCTTAATACTTTCCAGAAGGACTCCTCTAGGAGTTCATGGCAAACTATGCAGCAGATCATCAGATCTCCTCCCAGTGATGACACAATAAGAATAATACTAATAAAACCACTTTATCTGCCTTCTCTTTACAGCAAAACCCTCTGTACTGCCCGGAGCGCTGCTGTGCCTTCCAGTGCGATTTAACTAAAGACGATCTGAGAGAAAATGTGCCAGAAGGCAGTGTGGACGTCATCACTCTCATCTTTGTCCTGTCGGCCATCCACCCCGACAAGATGAAGCTGGCTTTGCAGAACATCAACAGGGTGAGAGCAGAGACAGTCAGGTGGAAAGACACCGTGCAGAGTTTCTTAAATGTTTGGAAGTTTAAATGGTGTAATGTAACATACATGTGGCTTTAAGGTGCTGAAGCCTGGAGGCATCATCCTGTTCAGGGACTACGGCCTGCATGACCACGCCATGCTCCGATTTAAAGCCGGCAGCAAGCTGGGTGAGAATTTCTACGTCCGTCAAGACGGCACAAGGTCCTACTTCTTCTCTAGAGGTCAGTAAGTGAAAGTCCCTTTTATGGTTGTTTAATTGAGACTGAAGACTGATGGGTAGAATGGTCGATAGATGCATTGTTCTCTCCGTCTAAAGTCTCAGTCTGCTCTTTTCGTCTCCTTTCAGAGTTCCTGGCTGAGCTGTTTGAGGACACAGGTTTCCAGTCTGTTGCTAACGACTACGTCCTGAGAGAGACGGTTAACAAGAAGGAAGGACTTTGCGTTCCCAGAGTGTTTCTGCAGAGCAAATTCACCAAGCCCAGCCAATCACAGAGCTCCTGATGTCACCTGACCTGTGACTGTCACTTCATGAATGCCCAAAGGTGCAGAGAAACATTAGACTGAAACTGAATGGCCAAAAAATTTATTATATTCTTTGGTGGAATTGGGAGCCTAAATGTTGCCAAAGAGGCCTGTGGCCCACACACTGCTGGTTTTGAAGACTTGTACATATGTGGAGCTGTATGAAAGTGAAGCACAAAATGCCAACGGAAGCCCAACTGTTCAGCAAAGCCCTGAGCTGGATAAATAGTGAATCTGAGTAAATGGCATTAAGTGGTTCAGATCAGTTGACTTTCAGTGTCTTCATCAAACTTTGATCAGCCTGTGGCATCAACATGAGGATTTTCCCGTCTTCTCTGTGAGCCTTCAGACTTTTTTCTCCAATGAACAAGCCAGTGTTTTGATTGTCTCCCGTATGATTTTTACAGCTGTTAAGTTAATGTGAACATTTTTGGATGTGCTGAGTTTTAACTTTGTATAAATTCTTTTTAATCTTTTTCACCTTCATCTTTCTGTCTACATTAAAAAAAGTTTTCAACAGAATTGCGTCATTTCACACTTTGTCTAAAATTGTTCAGAAAAAATTGCTCACTGGTCCAATTTTAAAATAGTTTTGCTGTAACCCACAGAGACAGATAATAATTATACGCATACATCATCAACGTTGTGGCCTTCTCAAAATAAACATCAGAATTTTAGGTGGTTTTCAAGTGTCTTAAAGTCGTCAGTGTGTCAGATCCAATCTCTCGCTGGTCTTCTTCAACAAACTTTAAGAAACAAGTTGCTCAGCCAGAATCAGTAGGAGGCGTTGTGGTTATATGATGCACTGTCTTAACTGTTAGGCTACTAGGATGCACCCACACTTTACTGTATATGAAAATGTCTGCCTTAACCTAACAACAGAGACAAGACAAGACAGCAGTGTTCGACCATATGTTGTTTTTTTGTTATTTATCAGCTGATGATAAAATCACAAATATATTGGCTGGTTAAGAGTCTGTTCAGTGTAGATGACAGTGACATACTTCCTTCTCCAGTTTGAAGTTATACGAATTAGATAATGAGATATTAATGACTGAAGAAGAGATTCTTTAGTTTTTCACGACACTCTGAAACGTTTACCTTTTAACATACAGTCACATTTAAAATGTGTCTTTACAGCACAGGGTGAGCAACATGCTACTGTTACACTGCACGAGACCACTGCAGTGAGTCCTGGCTTCCTGTTCAGTGAGTGTGTCAACAACTGTTAACCTCAAGGCCAATGGTTTAGCAGAAAAGCACAGATACATGATCAACACAGCGAGCAGTGAGTCGACAGAAGCACTCCACACTTCTTAGAAATGTAACTGTAGTTAAAGTTAGTTTCAACGTAGTTGTACCGAACAGTTACCCACAGCAATAAGTGATGTGGCACATTCCTCTTCAACCCACTGTCTTCAAACACGGTTTCGAAACACTGCACTCGAACCGATGCAGTTTCCTGTCCTGTGGTCTGGTTTGCACAGTCTTTTGTTGCTCCTGTTCCAACTTGTTAGAAACATGTTGCTGCCATCAAATTCAGAAGAAGCAGATATTTACAGAAATCAATGAAGCTGATGATCAAACATTAAATATATTGTCTTTCTTTAATTTAGTTATTTTTGTACAGCATCCCAACTTTTTTGGAATCAGGGTTGTATATCGTCATATCGCCCACTTTTAATGTAAATAACATCAATATATCCAAATCCAAATTCATGCTGTGATTTGCCAATAGTCTGCACCACTTGACGTCATTAGATAACAGTAAGAAGCTGCCTGCTTTCACAGCCATTTAAAATCCAGAATGTCTCTTGTATCAATATGAAATTATTTCTGGACCAGATGTTTCGTCCCTGTCAACAGAAAAATGTTGTATTCGTCAAATAACACAATTAATGATGATGTCAAATGAAGTAATGGTCCGGCCTTGGGCAGCACAACAGATGATGAAACATAAAAAGACAAAAAATTCTATTTATTCCATTCACTTAAGAGCAAACAAAGATGAGCTTTATCTCAAGATGCTTTTGGAAACTGCAGCTTTGTGCGCTCAACTCGGAACATTTGAATCCTCTGTGTGGAACTCAGTCACATGATCAACCTGAGAGAGAGAGCGAGAGAGAGAGAGAGAGAGAGAGCAGAACATCAGTGCACATCTGCAGTTTCTAAAGTCTTTCCCTTCCACTGTAAAACAAATTCCAACCATTCATTTTGCACGCAACTGATAAACCACTGAAAGAAGTAAGTAAGAAGGGAATATACATTCTGCAACTGGGAGAAGGAAAGTCAGTGGCATTCATCTTCTGGGGATCATGAATATCTGTACAAACTTTCATGGCAATCTATCCAATAGTTGTTGAGATATTTCAGTCTGGACCAAAGTGAGGCCAAACTGTCAGTTCAAAGAAGTCGACTCAGTTCCAATAATAAGAGTTTATGTTATTTTCATGATCTGTACCTTGGACACGGACCGAGATGAAGTGTCCCATCGCTGTGTCTCCACTCTCACATTCAGCATTGCACTGAAATCGACCGCTGTCCTGTGGCCTCAGGTCGAGAATCTGTGTCACCACCTGCCTGCGTCTCATGTTGTTGTCAGACGTGGTCTCGTTCACTGTGGTAAAGTGCTTTCTGGGGTCTGTCAGCTCAGCACGTTCCTGACGCCATACGACATGAAGCAGACCACATCGCTCGAAGTCAAAATACGCCTCACATGACAGTTTGACAGATGAGCCTCTGGTGGGCTCGATGGTTCTCTGTGAGTAAAAGACCTCAACGGTCTCGGTAGCTGGAGCACAAAGGAGACAACGTGAAAGAAAAAACAAAATAGTTATTGACAGTTTCCATCTTGTTTGAATCTTATAAATGGCTTAACAAAACTGTTCAACAGACAAGACAGCGAGAAGATTTTCACCAAACTTGTCAGTTGCACAGAGACAAGAAGCTCAGCTGTGAAGGAGCGAATCAGACGGCCGCTGAGCTGGAGCAGCTCTCACACACTGATGACCACATCCAGTTCCTCATCTCCATCAATCTCAGTGCATCTACACACTCAACAAGCTTAAACATCTGCCCTCTGAGATGCTCTGAAGACGTGATAGTGGCCGTGTCAGAGGCCAGAGACGAACCACAGGACTGTCTCAATAAGGAAAGGCTCAGATTGAAGTAGATGTTTCACTGTAAATGTTTGAATGAAGTGAGCGTGAAAGCTTGGACAGAAAGACAAGAAGCATAATCTGCTGCGGCTTTTGTCCGCAAATAATTCATGACATTTACAGGAATCTTTTCAACTTAAGACACATCCTTCAATCTGCATTTGTGTCATGTTTCAGTATCACCTGTAGTTCTACTCGAGGCTGCTTGTTTCAGCAACACGTTACAGAGTTCATCCATTAAAGCATGAGCTTCCGCATGTCCTGCTCCATCCACACACATGTTCAATATAAACACACACACACACACACACACACACACACACACACACACACACTCCAACTCCACTTTGCACCAAAACATGTATTTACTATAAATGAATCATTAAAACGACGTAGAATGAGATTACAAGTTTTATACAGAACCTTTGATCACTACACACACGTGTAAGTTCCACTATGATGATTCCTTACAGGCTTCTATACTTTATACTCATAGCTCCAAGTTTGGCTTCTTTTCAAACCAGAGAATCTGTATATGGTCCACTGTGTATCTACTAAAGTGTGAATGCTATTAATACCCCATGAGGTTTTCTTTCAGTCCATCAAGACAATGATGAAATGTGTGAAAAAGCTCACATGTTGAAAGTTGTTCACTAACCTTTGTCCTGAGCAGACGACACACACGAAGTCAGCAACATCAGCACTGCAGGTAGAACGAGCCCAGTCATTCTGCAACACACTCTGGAAGGTCACGTTAAAGATGAACCTGAGGACCACGGCGCGAGTTCAAAATGGCAGAGAGAAGCTGAAAGTGTCCTCAGTTACAGATTTCACATTCACTGAGATGCTTGATCATGGTGTGAGTGGGTGGAGGATGCAGATCACTGTGCTCAGTTACACAGCAGACTTTCCATCCACCCGACCACCACAGACTTTTGTTTTAGGAAGTACATTATAGCGTTTTTGTCTTGTCTTAAATGCAGCCTTCTGTTTCACTGACCAGTTCATTATAAATCAAATAAACTGCCAGAGGTTAAAAAAATGTTAAAATATGATTTTACAGAACTGGATTTACTGTATTCAAAGAGAACAGAGCTTTTTTATTTCTTAAACCACTCAGACCCTGAAATTTTCTTTTCTATTTTCCCAAGGTTGGTATTAAGAAAGTTAAGTCTCTGACAATATCATATGTATGTGTTTTCTGTATCTGTCTCTTCCACCACTTTGTTTTGAGATGTTTTTTCATTCCTGCATCGTGATTCCAATTTTCTCATTTTGTATCCATTTTCCCATAATGGAGACATATTTGATATCTGTTGAATATTGACTTTAAAATAAAATAGTTTAGGTTTGCACAAAGCAAGAGTTTAAATTTGCAAATCTTGATGTTAAGAAAACATTATACTTGTGACTCACCCTTGGATTTTTGAAGGTTTGAAGGCATTTACGAGAGCCAGAGACTTAAAAAGTATGGTTTGGAGTATGAGAGGAAGTTTGAGAAACCTCACAGTCAACACAAGCATGATCACAACATGCACTTTCTATTAAAGCATTAAAGCATGTGATGGGGCAGAACAATTCCAGAACAAACAGCACAACACACTTGACAAAGTGACTTGTTTCTCAGCAAACAGTTGTCTGGAACACAAGACGCACAAAGACAGAAAGATTTGTAAAGCTGTTTGAAAGCCTGATTCTGTTTTACAGATCTTAATCGCTGTGGAACTCGGCACATGTGTATAAACCTTATTCCACCTCTCACAGTTCATCATAAATGGATGCAGAAACACCTTGAATCACTGGTTTGCATATCGGTACTTCACCACTCATCAGACCTGTCGATGGACAGCAAAGCAGAGGTGCAGTTTTTCTTTGTGTCACACTGATGCATCAGAATATCCGGATGTGCTTTTAGCTCGAACACCTTTGCACTGACTTAAACAAGCAGCTGTGTCTCTGTTGTCAGTCGTCAGCAGAGCAGAGTTTTCTGTCCTGCTTTTTTTCATCGTCCTTGTTACAAACAATCAAGAAACATACAAGTCATTGCTTCCTGTGTGTCAGAAGATTTTTCTGAGGAAAGACACTGAACATTCAGGATGAATCACTGAAGTTTTGTCTGATGTTACTTTTGTACGATGTCAAAATCATTTCTTTTTTATCTGTAGTTTGGTGACACAACTGTCATTGTGAAATCAGGAGCCATAGATAGAAAATGATGAATTCCTATACACCCACCCACAACAGAAAAGAGCTGCTGACTAGAAGTTCATCATCAGATGGTTCAACAGGATCACTGTCAAAAGCATGGACCCGGGACACTACGTCAACTCAGCAGTCGATGAAGGGAGGAACCGTCCAGAGAAGAGGAAAATTCTCATCCAGGTCAGAACAATGTTTTCGACTAATGACACTGACATTGACATCATTGAGACGGAGGGATCACAGGTACAGGTGTGTCCAGGACATTTGTGAGTGCATGTGTCCACCTGAAGGACGGGTGTTATGATTTATGCTGCCTGTGGGATACATTTCTGTGACGTGTATTAAAAGCAAACCTCTGTGTGTGTGTGTGTGTGTGTGTGTGTGTGTGTGTGTGTTGTAGGATGGTCAAAAGTCTTCTGGATGGTTGGAATCAGCTTCGCTCTGCTGTGCATCATACAATCAGCTCTCAATATTTCTCTTCGGCTCCGCGGACGTAAGTGGGACCAAAATTCATTCATTCAGTCAGTGTTGAGTTTGACTGACCTCAGTTGCTTTCTACTGTTTCCTGTTTTCTGGTGTGTTCATGACATTAAATGTGAAACAATAGGAAAAAAAACAGAAGGACAAACTCTGGCAGTTGAAAAGAAGTTGATCATCTATTTTGAGCTTTTGTGAATCCTGGCTGCAAAAGTGTCGCAGCAGCCTCCATGTGTCGTGAATGTTATAGAAGCTGATTTTCTCATTCTCCCTCAAAGCAAAGTGTAAGTTCTGTTGCAAAAAGAAGAACTTCTGTCTTTTTCCTTCCTAGATTGGTTTTATAACAAGTCTGATCTCATCAATGTCACGTCGATGCCAAATGCTGACGTCAGCGTCTTGGAGCTAAAGACGGACCGGCTGGAAAAGGAAAACAGAGAGTTACAGGATGAAAACAACTATCTGACCGGAGAGGTCGACATGTTGACCGTCCAGCTCGGCCAACTACGAGATCACATCGTGGAACTTCACACTGAAAACGAAAGACTGATGAGGCTTTTTAAAGGTGAGTTTTTTCTTCATCACGTTCACCATTTGTCATAAGTTTTCCATTCTCAGAAAACAGAATTTTATCCTGCTTCTCTCTTGTCTCTGTTTCTGAGCAGAACAAATTGTCCCTTGCTGTCCCCTGGGATGGACTCGCTACAGGTTCAGCTGTTACCAGCTGTCCACTGAGAGACAGACGTGGAGGTTTGCCAAAGACGACTGTGTGGCCAAAGGAGCTCACCTGGTGATTTTAAGTGATGACAGTGAAGAGGTATTTGTGATCTTTAAAATACATTCCACTACATTTTCCTGCATCCGTCCAGACACTGTTGGTCTTATCTTATCTTGACGAGCTCGTTAACCACTTTTTGATGAAGCAAATCAAAATCAACTCGACATCACAAATCCCTCCCGACAGGAAGTTCTCCATACTTTAGGAAGGTCTGACATGTGGATCGGCTTGAAGACTAAATGGCAGATTGGACTGAGGACGTGGACGTGGGTGGACGGAAGCCAGCTGACTCAGGAGTAAGACTTCTTGAAGTGTAATCTCAGTGCTACAAGTCAAAAAGCATCAGACAATTATCAGATTCTGTTTTATTTATGTTCTACACAGCATTCAAACGTTTTGGAATCAGAGCTCTGAGAGTGAAAACTGTTGAGTGACACCTTTCACATTACACACAGTCATTTGATTCAGAGTGTAAAAATATTGATTGGTGCAGTTTAACAGTGAAAACAGAGGGAGACATGAATCAAATGCAATAACGAAGTGAGCAGTCACACAAACCGGTCCTGGACAGCTCGTCATTCAGAGGTTTGTCTGACCAGAACTGTGTTGACATCAAGTTTAAGTCTTGAAGTTGCTCTGGATAATATTGCCAGTTTAAGACATGAACTAAGTTTGATGCAGATGACGGGTGGATGCAGATGACGGGTGGATGTAGATGATGGGTGGATGCAGATGGATGGGTGGATGCAGATGACGGGTGGATGCAGATGATGGGTGGATGCAGATGATGGGTGGATGCAGATGACGGGTGGATGCAGATGATGGGTGGATGCAGATGGATGGGTGGATGCAGATGATGGGTGAATGCAGATGATGGGTGAATGCAGATGATGGGTGGATGCAGATGACAGGTGGATGCAGATGGATGATACAGATGATGTGACGGGTCGTGTGGTGTTTTGTAGTCACAGGATTCAGCTGCAGCCACACGATCGACGTTCTCACTGTGTCCATTGGAAACGATCCCCGTCCTGCTCCGTGACCTGGATCGGAGACAACTGCGCAGACCACCATCACTGGGTGTGTGAGAAGGAGCTGGAGGGATGCACCACCTCCACCTGACCTGAAGAACACACTGACCATTTCACGCTCTTCTATTTATCTCACTCATTATCATCTCATGGAATATACAATATACTGTATATTCAGATGTATTCATTGTTTATTTAATGTGTTCTTATTATAATAAACCTCTGCTGGATATTATTTCACCATCTGTGTGAGCTTTTTATTACTGTGTGATGAAAGGAAAGAGGTTGTTGTGGTGTTTTCACTGTTGAATCGTATTTAAACTCCTAAAGAAATGACTTCTTGATCATCTTTTACAATCAGTTCTGTAGAAAGCAGAAAATTAGAACCTTTAAATACTTTTAATGCAGGATGTGAAATCATACAGGAAGTTGAATAGTGTGACAGCGTGGTTTCCAGAAATGTGTGTATGTATTTGGTTAAACAACAATACAATATATTCATGTTCATGCAGTTATTTTCTTTTTCCTTTTTCAGCTGTTTATATCTTTTTACACATTATGTTCAATTATTACACAAATAAAACCTAAAAAGGACTAAAAAAAACTAAAGAGGTAAAAAATGAAAAAAACCCACAATGTTTAGTCTTTGCTGCTTTGTTTGTAGAGCTGAGGCTGATGAGAAGGTTTTCAAATATTTGGCCTTAAACTAAAGTATTGAAGTGAAGTTTCGGCCTGATGTTGGCACTAGAAGTTATTACAGTTCATCCTCAGGGAGACTTGAATGTTTGTGATGCCAATCATTCAGTACAATACTGAAAACCAGTGGACTGAATGTGACAAGTGTCAATATGACGGAATTAACTGAGTGTTTGAAGGCGCCATGAAATAAAGCTCCTCGCCTCCCACCGGCACCGAGCTGCCACACAAACCTGAACCTTCACTTCCTGCTGTGCCCAAGTTTTTAACGTGACAGAACAAAACACACACAAGTTAAAAACTAATAATCCAGATACTCGCATGACTCATCTTCTGCAGTGAGAAGTTGTTTTGTGAATCATCGTCTAGTGGCCATTGGAGGAACTGGTTTCATCAGGACTCTCCACCGGCTCCAACACTAAGCTTATTTGGTCAGCGATCATCATCAAACAGGACCAGCAGGACTTCCTGTAGGTTTTTCAGAGAAAGAGCTACAACAAACTCAGGAAGTTCAGTAAAGTTAAACACATCAGGTAAAAACACTTAGTTACATCTGCAGGTGATGTAAAGTTGTTAATAACCAGCAGTTCTTATGAACCACTGGACTCTACTGTTTTTGTCTCTTGTGTTTGCACGAACATCTTTTTTTGTCTGTGGTCAATGACACAACTGACACTGTTGCAGTGCATCATGGTCAGCAGGCATAAATAGGGATTGATGAGCTTACGTCTCCTCACACAAACACCGGACAGAGTTTTAGCTGAAGACGGTCAGAAGTATGGAGGTGGGATACTACATCAATTCACCTGCTCATGAAAGGAGCAACACAGACGAGCAAAGACAAAACCGTCCCTCAGGTCAGGATATTTGAACTAAGGATGTTTTTGACTTCTGAGCATTTATGTCCTTCATGGCTTTTTACATTTTCACTTCAGATAGGCAGCTTGGAATTTTTGTTAAGATTAAGTTTTTTTGTTTTTATCTTTTGTTTTTCAAGTTTCCTCGAAGAAATGCAGTTCTTCATACGTTGCTTCCATTTTGTGTCTAAAGATACAATAACCAGCAACAAAATAAATACAGGCAAAAATGTACAAAACTTGGACTAGTTTAACGGATTCTTAAGGACTATGCTGCTGTGCAGCGTCGCTGACTTTCAGTGTTCTCGCTCGTTCTTCACATTTTGGTTTGAAGACAGGCTCTCGAGTGAGTTATTGTCATAAAGCTTGTGCATTTCAATGTTTAATAGACGCTTCTGTCTAAAGTGAATATACAGTTTTGGTGTGGCTCAAAAGAAATCTTTAAATACAGCTGCTCCCACTTAAGTTTTGAGGACGTCATCTCCTCTGCAAAACCTCAGTCCTCGGTCCACAGGAAGCAGAACACCTACAGAAGATCTTTGTATATCTGTATTTGTGTGTCTGAAGAATAAAACTTGGTCCTGGATTACTGGATTGGATTACTCTAAATGACAATATGACATAATGAGTACAAGTACAAGTAGAACTGCATGTTTCTGAGTGTTGATAATAGAATTATGGTGGGTGGTGTGTGTTTTTACCTGCATGTAGGAGGATCAAAAATCTTCGTGTTGGTTGGACTCTGCTTTGGTTTGCTGTGCATTGCACAGTTCGCTCTCAGCATTTCCCTTCGACTACAAGGATGTGAGTATCATCCTGCACCTTCCACATCGCAGGTCACACACCGGCTGAGTTATATCACACATTTCTAGAAATTAATCATCTGTCCGGTTAATTAGCTTTGAAAGCAAGAGAAACTGTAAATAGACTGTATATGTTTCCAATTTCAATTCCTATGGAAATTCAAATAAGGGTTGAATCGACGGCAGCTGGATTTGGTCGTAGATGCTTGAAGACGTTTCACTTCTCATCCAAGAAGCTTCTTCAGACCTGAAGAAGAACCGATAACTCATAGAACAACAGCACTAAACCCACAGCCAGTCTGCTTCCAGTCTTTCTGCGAAGCTAAACTAATCCCCTCCTGGTTCTAGTTCAGTCCTAACCACAGACAGTAGGGGGCGTCGATCTTCTCATCCAACTCTCCACCAGAAAGTCAATATCTATATTTCATAAAACACTGAACTATTCCTTTAAAAGTGAACCATCAGAAACCACAAACATCTCATCTGTTTCCCTTCCCTCTAGTTGGATCTTTCAACGGGTCCGACAACGTCTCGACCGGCAATTTCATCACGATGTCGGCTGCTGAGATCAGAGACCTGATTTTAGAGAGAGAGCAACTGGCAAAGGAAAATAAAGGACTACAGGATCGTAACAGGGTCCTGACTGAAGAGAACCAGAGGTTGAATGAGACGGTCTTCAAACAACAAACTCAGACAGAGGAAATTCAGACAAAACCTGGAATGGGTGAGTGAGTTTCTGTTTCAAAACCTTCATCATTCTGCGAGCAGATGAAGAAGAAGTGAGACAGTTCCTGGACGTTGGAAAGAGGAATGTGGTCCATGACCAGTTCGTCATAGTTTATAAAGAGTGCAAGCATTTGGTGCAGAAGTTGAGTGTGTAATTCAGAGTTGAGGATCCCTCTGACTTTGGTTCCCTGACTTTTCCGATGCTACCATCTGCTTCTCACTTATCCTGTGAAATGTGTCAACGTTTGTGGACTGGAACAGACTTTTCTCCAGACTTTCATGGTTCCCAGCCGATGATTCCTGCCGATCCCCCAACTGTTCCAACTGTTGATTTATTTATTTATTTATTTATTTTTATTTCCTGTTTTGGACTCAAGTTGTTCATTTGAATATCATCAATCAATATTATCGTTACATGTTGGACGATGTGCCGTCCTACCTGTCCTGTCCTTTCTTGTCCTGTTTCGCTTTGACCTATTGCAGGTATGTACTGAGCTGTCCCCGCTTGTTCTCCTGTCTCGTCCTCTGTCCTCTCCTCTCCTCTCCTGCCTTGTCATACATTGTCTCGTGTCCTTTGCTGTCCTGTCCGACACCGTTCTGTTCTGTCCCTTCTTGTCTTGTTTTGCTTTGATCTGTCCTGTCCTGACTCGTCAATTGTCCCGTCAACCCTGGCCTATCTTGTCTATCTGGTCCTGTCCTATGTGTCTTGTTTTATGTCCTGTGCTGTTCTGTCCTGTCTTGTCCCCTCTCTGGTTTTGTTTTGCATTGTCTTATGTCCTGTAATTTTGTGCCTTGTTTTCTGTCCCGTCTTGTCCTGATGTGTCCTGTTCTGTGCTTGTTCTTGAGCAGAACTCAAAGGGAGTTGTTCCCCGGGATGGCAGAAAATCAAGTCGTCCTGTTATCAGCGTTCGTCTCGGAGAGACACCTGGGAGCGTGCGCGACGGGACTGTGTGAGCAAAGGAGCTCATCTGGTGATATTTAATAATAAGGCTGAAGAGGTATTTTTTCATATGTAAACATAATGATTACCCAGCAGCCAGTTCACCTGGTCGACCTCACTAACCAGAACGGATGAAGTGATTCAACGGTACTTCCTTCTCAGCAGAGAGTCAGTAAGTTGGGAGGTGGATGGATGGGCCTGACGTTGACCAACTCCTGGACATCAGTGGACGGAAGCCCACCGATTTATGAGTAAGGCTTTTGGCCTGACTTTATTCCACCGTGACGTCCCAATGACACATTGAACTTAGTCACTGACATTCTATTAAAACAACAGTTATATGTAACATTTAAAAGGTTTTCAAACAAATTTACTCAAGTTTTCATCCAGATGTCTTTTGACCTGATTAACAAATGCTTAGTGGGTGATCCTGGGGAGATTTATTTGGTCTATGGATACGATAAGCAAGTAAATAAATAATCGGATTAAAGGACAAAGAATAAAACTCTTGCAGATGTATACAGACAAACTGTGAACCCAGAACCCTGTGTTTTTGTTGTTTCATAGAAACTGGAATGATGTGCAGCCGCCTTCTTTCTGCAACTGGCCAGTTAGGAGCGTCTGTGCTTATATTGACGAGGACCTGTGCTACTGGTCCTGGGAAACCTGTCAGAAGCAGCACCGCTGGATTTGTGAGAAGAAGCTGTCCACCGTCTCAACCTGAGCTCAGTGAGACTCACACAACTAACAAGTCTCCATCTCTGTCTCTGTCTCTGTCTCTCTGTCTCTCTCACACACACACACATACACAGACACACACATTTCTATGATTGATTTGTTGCTTTAAACAGGCGTCAGCTGTAAAAAAAAAAAAAAAAAAAAAAAAAAAAAAAAAGGTTTCTCTTAGCTTATGAGTCCCTTCAAACTCAGAGGCAAATAATGAGTTGTACCAACTAATGGTGACCACTAGAGGGTGTTATTTTCATATTTTGGTCGTCTAATCAGCCAGAGCTATGTTTCGTCTCTGTACCCTTTATAAAATGTATGTGATGATAATGAGGACAGGAATGAAACGCTTTGAAAATGCTTTGCAGTGCAGACGAACATCAAACATTTCTTATATCTTCTCAAAGTATTTTCCTGAAGAATTCAACTTATGTGGAAACGCGACTATAAAGTTGTCTTTGACCTTGAACTTTGTAAAGATTTTCACCATTTAAAGCAGATTAGTTCTGTACATGGGACGTTTAGGATTAGAAACATAAGAAAGAAGATATTTTCCAAAACCAAAGTCAGTCTTAAACAACTGATTACACTGAAAGTCATCATGTCATTATGTCATTTCTGAAGATAACTGAGTCTTGGGTTAATCTGAAATTTAATGCATTTGTGATTAACATCTCACCACGAATATAATAACACACATTCATTAAGCTGTGTAATTTACTGATGCTTAAAACACCACTGATGAAATGTGAATGAATGAAACAAATATCTGTCTCAAATAAAATATTGTAGTAAATTTTGGACACCGTTTTCTCATTTGGTATCTTTTTATATGCACCTTAAAATCCTGTCATTTGTTGACATTGATGTGTGACAGGAACATTTCCAGGGTGCTTTGACCCCTGACCTCCTTCGTTTGCAGAACCCGTGCAGCAGAGCTCGGTTCTGTTGTTCTCACTGCGCTGTGCGTCGCTCTGGACACCGCGTCCCGGTTCCTCATCCTGTTGTCAGGAAGCAGAGGGGAAGTCAAAGAGAGGGAGAGGAAGAGGTCAGGTGCCCGTCAAGGTCTCCGTCGCGTTCCTGTGCCTCCAAGCTGTTGTGTAACATCCTGAGCAGAACACACCCAGAATGTAGAATCTGTTAAACACTGAAGCCTGAGGCCGCGATCACAAAGGCGTTTGTCTGTGTTTTTCTTACTGACAGATCATTGATGTGCTTCAATAGTTTGTGGACAACGATGCAGCTCTATTGACTGAGTGATCGGAGGTTTTAGTCGTTCAGGTTGTGTCGGTCACCTGACTTAAACCAGCTCTTAACCATCGGACCAAAACCAAAAATACTCATATAAACAGTTTTAGGAGCAGATGATTCTGGATGTTTGTCCTGCGATAGTGACACCAGGGCGAAAGAAAAACACTCATGGTTCATTTTGGAGGAAAATGACATGTATGATGATGAATGAGGCCTGAGGAACAGTCAGAATGGAAAGGGTTCGTCTTCTGGGGAGCATGGAGGTACAGAGTCATTTTCACAGTCATCAGCCCACTCAAATTTGGCAAAGTGGAAATGTTGTACCTCGTGTTCCTGCTGGAGGAATCATCATCTGGGGATCAGGAACACTCACAACAAATGAGTGGAAACTGTTGTAAAATCTTGGTCAAACTACAGTTGAACAGACAGATGTGAATTTCAGACTCAGCTGGAGCATTGATACCAAACAGTTGAGAGAAATATTCCCTGACTGTCAAACTATAATAAGGAAATAATTAAGAACTCAAAAAAAGTTCTGCGGATGAAGTCGCTTTTCTGAGTAACACGAGATGCTTGGGGTTAAATTCTCTGTCTCTATATCTAATTTGGTTCCTTTGCGTCTCGGCTGTGCAGGCATTCAGCTGACACTCTCATCCAGAGCCTCTCACAACGAGCCTCAGGAGAGTAAAGTTAAATGAATTAAACCAGATACAATGCGCTTCTCTCCTGCTGTGAATACGACCAGTGTCTGACTGTCACGTTATCGACAGCCCACACCGACTTACATTCGCTGTTGAGCCATTTAGCTGAAACGTCCAGAGTTACTCACAGTGAAGGAAAGAGCCGGAGCTTCATTTCATCACTAACATCACAAAGCAGACATCGGTGTGAGGAGACCAATCAAAGGAGGAGACAGAGGAGAGAGCGTTTTCTGTCAACGCGTCCTCGATCAGGACCAAACCTCCATGTTTCCAGTGGAGGTCAGGAATCTGCTGACTCGTCCTGTCCTGCTCACGTGACGGCTGGAATACTTCCAATATTTGGAAAAGTGCATCTGTGCTTCTTATTGTACAACATAAACATCATATCTCACATTGTTGTCACATGAATTCAATATTACATTAATCATCAATAAATACTTAGATGAGGTTTTAACTTTAACTGATAGACCATCTTGGTACTGACTGACACTAATATTGATATTTGAGAGTTTAAATTATCCAATAATTATATAATGTACAGCTGGTAAAGGTGGGACTACTTTATCTACTGCCGAATAAATTAACTCTATAATTACATATGTTATTGATGTTTTCAATGAATAACCTGAATCTGCAGTGTAACTACTGTCTGTTGTTGAAGATTGAGCTTCTCCTTCTTTTTTTCTGCTCTTTACACTTTACACATCTCTCATTCACTTCAATTAAAACTAGTGTTGAATTCAAGCATGTGTTTCTGTTTTTTAATGTGATCTCCAGCTGATGATGCCTTTAACAAAACAAAGCAGAAATGTGCAACACATCATTTAATGTGCAGCCCAGAATTTTTCCTGCACAGGTCGACCAGACAGTGTGTTCAGCAAATAGCGAATGGAAAAGCTAATATTTTTTTATTCATACGTTTAAAAATCAACATTTATTCTTCATTACGTCGCCAGTGACCGACAACAAATACATTTTCTATGCATCAATCCCCATTTACTTGCTGCAGACAGATCCTCCTGTCTGGAAGTGGCAATATATCATGATGACAGTAAACTAATAGTCACACACTCACACACACACACACACACACACACACACACACACACACACACACACACACACACACACACACACACAGTGGTCAGCCAGCCGGGTTGTGGCCGAGGTTCAGGAGCAGTGTGAGGACACCGCAGTCTGCTTCTTCCTCTTTTTAAGGCCTCTGACAGATCCTGTTATTCAGACAAATCGCCAGTGGCCCGAGGACACGTCCAACATGCAGACGTGACTCTGGACGTCCTTCAGGGTCCTCAGGGCGTCGTGGTCTTTCTGAGCAGGCAGGTTGGGTTGCAGCTACGTGGATGATCCCCTGGGCAGTGAAGGCTCTGAATGACTGGATCTATGTCACAACAAGCATCATGTTTCATGTTATGCACTTTGGTTTATTTGCTCATTGTCCTTGCTTTCATTTTGTTTGCTTTATGTTTGTGCTGTATTTCTGTATTTGTTGTGCACGAAGGGAAGACGAAGACTCGAGTTACACAAAGAACCTGCACTAAGTCCAGTTTCCTTTGGTTCAACTTGCACTTGTATACCACGAGCTGGACGACTGAGAACCTTCGCAGACAAACACAAAGCACCGAACGTATCTGGAATCAGCAGCTTTCCTGCTTTCCTATAAAAGACCTGATGATGATGAATATGTTGAGTCTCCACCTTTGTCCTGATGTGTTCTTTGGGGAAAACAGCAGAAAAGTCACTTAAGGTTTTTTCTTTCTTTTTTTCCTTTCTTGTGTCGTTTTTCTCAGTATTTAAATGTTTTTCCCTGAACTGCTCCCTGAGGTCAGCAGGCTCATTGTGCTGGTTATGCAACACGTCTGATGCCACCTCGGGCCTCTGTATTTTCAGTCTCGGTTCAGTTCAGTGCTTCTCCTCTGGTGAGCAGGAGGAATGAAAACAAAAGATGTGAAGGGCTGATGCCAGTATGTTGAGAGAAAGTGTGCGTTTATCTCTGTAGAAACGATGCGTCCTTCTGCACGTCTGAAGCGTTCTGAGGGTGATTTGAGTGTTTTGCGTTCCATCAGACAGCAGATGAAAGGCGTTCCACAGGGCACCAGCACGTCCAGTTTGAAGATGAATTTGGTTCTCGGAGGATGTCGAATATGATGCAGAATTCAAATTCCAGTATGTCAACACCAGAACTGTGGTATGATCAGATAGTTTCAGTTTTATGAGCCAGATTTTGTAGTAATGTTTCCTTTTATCTTCAATGTCAATGATTTCATGAACAGAAAAATGATAAATATGTTCATAGTTTTATAGCATAAAAACAGGGAGTGGGATTTACATTCGCACAGGTTTCACTGGGAGCTTCCAGTTCAGAGAGAGAACAGACTCTTAGTTATAAACAGACGAGCTTTGTTAGAGTCAGGGAAACTGTGTTCACGTTTCCTTCTGCTTGATTGGGAGTCAAGAAAGAATCATCTAGATATCTGATTCTGACAGAAATGAACTGGTGTTTGTGAAGTTTTGATGAAAACCAATATGCTCATAAAGTAATATACTGGGATCCGTTTGTCACGTCAGACATGACATTACATAAAATGGTTGCATTGCACGTAAAAGTATATATTTAATTCATTGTCCATAGTTATATAAGAGCTTCTTTTTACGGTTTCCAACTTAATAAAATTGTCTTAATGCGCATCTTTGTTTATCAGTGCTTCTTGGAATAGTTATGGTCTGCATCTAAACAACTTGTTATCTGTTCATGAGAAAAAAAAAAAAGAATTTGTTTCCCAGAACAGACAGTGTTGAGGAGTTTATCAGTTTGCCGGCAGCCGGTGCAGAGATGTGTGTCACAGTCCATGTTCAGTGCAAAGTTCAGGACACAGTGTCATTTAGGCTCAGGATAGAAAACACAGGAATGTCTGCTGAGCAATTCACTGTGAAACATGAAAATGAAATGTAAGAAATATACTTATGCATTTTAAATAGAAGTACATTTTAAGCACTATAACACTGGTTGAAAAAACATGAATGTGTTACAAATTAAAGTCCTGTAAGTAAAAGTATGTAGAATCAGAAATCACCGCCTGCCCTCTTGGATGTTGCTCGATAATAAAGTTAAGATTCTCCAACGCAGAAAACATGATGCATCATCGTAGTATTTAATATTCAATTAAATTCAGTTTTATTTGTATGGTGCCAAATGATAACAGCACTTTTCATACAGAGCAGGTCTGGACCAAACTCTTTATAATATTATTCATAGAGACCCAACAGTTCCCATGAGGAAGGAAAAACTCCCTTTGAACAGGCAGAAAGCTCAGAACAGAACCAGGCTCGAGGAGCGAGAGAGGGAAGATGCTGTTAGAGAGAAGGAGAGTGAAGCTCAGTGTATCAACACTTATACTTTAATTTAAGTCTGAAAAACATAATAAAACAACTGTGATCTTAACCGGGGTTTGGAACCGTTTCACCATAAATGCATCATGACTTTATTCATGCTGGGGCACTTTTTACTTCTTATCTCAGCCTCTCAGACAAATGAAGCAGAAACTACAAGTACCTCAAATTCTATGGCTAAATTATCATTATTATTGTTGTTGTTGTTGTTGTTGTTGTTATATAATTTTAACAACATGTCTGCATGAACGGCTACTTTTGGAAAAATCAGCTGTGGAACAGTTATATAATTAAAAACTAGAGTCCGAGTCCGGATGTGGCACTGATCACCTGCCATACCCTCCGCAGCTGGGCGGAAGGGGGCGTTCCCGGTCTGAAGCGGAGCTCGGACATTTCAGCTCCGGCTCAGTGTGGAGGGAGAACCGAGAGAGACGAGACGCTGCAGCCGGGCCCGGTGGATCCAAACCGGGATGGTCCTCCTCACAAAACCCTGCGTTTAAAAACACACCGATTTAAACTGGAGACACGGATAAAGGTGGTGAATCTGGGCGCGATGAGTCTGCGGGGTCTGTGAGTCCGGGTCCGTCCGGGTTCGTCGCTCTTTGTTCGGCTGTCCGACATCTGTCCTCCGGCATGGATCCTCCAGAGAAGGAGTCCAGGTCCGAGGACGAGACCGAGTACGAGGACGAGGAGGTGGACCCCCGGATCCAGGTCAGATATCTGCACAGTATCGATAATATCGATCAGTGATTTTTCATCGATTAACAGCAAAGTCTGAAATCCATCAATGGTTCCTGATGTAAATATGACAAACACTGAACTTCACCTGTTCAGGTAACATGTGACGTCATATCTGAGCTCAGTCTTGGTTCTGATGGCAAGATGCAAATGTGTGCTGATGCAAACAAACAAACAAACAAACAGCAAATGATGAGTTCAAAGACCCGTAAAATAACAGAAAATAATGTAAGAAAACATAAACACAATATTAAAGATTAGATGTATAAATATTCTTTATTCATCCCAAACTGTGAAATTGTTAGATTTTAGATCAAATGTCTTTGATTAGCTGAAAATAAAGTTAGTCTTTCACTGAAGTCCAAAGAATAATGATAAGAATGAATGAATTGAAGCAGACTGTCATGATATAACAGATCTTGCAGTCTAGATTATAGACTGTAAAAATAATTATGTTTTTAAGGTTTTGAGAAATAATTTTAAACTTACTGGGGCTACAACTAATGATTATCCAATCAATTTCCTGTCAGTGATTCAATGGACTAATTGCTCAAGCTTAAAAACTCACAGATTTCCAGCTCCTCACTTCTATCATGAATATGTTTATGTCAGCATTGAAAGGTCAGTAGAGTGAGTTCATGTAGTTTTCATCCTCTGTGATTGTAGTAATCCAGACGTCCTGGTGTCCAACAGCAGTTTGTGAATCTGTTGATAATTCTCTCAGGTTGTTGAGTGTCCAACACCTTTCTGGCTTCTGATCCCTTCAAACAAAGCAACCTCTTCTTTTGCTCTCTTGTTGCTGGTTCCATTTTTTTCCTCCCCCTTGTTTTATCTGAGTCATTTTTGGAGGAAAAATGATCCAGTATTTCAAGATCAGAGAAACGTCTGGTCGTTTGGTGCTGCAGATAATCCTGACCTCCGTGTGAGGAGCTGATGACTGAGTTCATTCAAAATAATACAGAATAATGACAAGTGTCCTTCGTACTTTCCCAGAGTCCAAAGTCTCCTGGTTGCTAATTTTGTTTAACCAACAGTAACAAAGAAAACATGTATTTGGATTTCACATATCAGATGAAAAGATTGAGGGGTGCACTGATTGGACTGGATTGGATTCCAGATGTGACAAATCCACAATCAAATACAGTTCAATGTCATGATGAATACTCCTCAACACCTGGCTTCATGTTACCTGCATGAAAATCACAATGACGTCTTCACAGTGAAGTAAACAGATTTAAGACTGAGGAAGAAGAGAAAACTGGTGTCGTAGTAGAAATCAGGATCTGAAGGTTAGAGCTTCAACGATTAGTCGATCAATCAATTAGTCAGTAAGAAAATTAACTGGCAACCATTTTGATAATCGACTTAAGCGTTTCAGCCATTTTTCAAGCAAAAATGTCAAACTGGTTCCAGCTTCATAAATGTGAAGACTTGCTGCTTTTCTTTGTCTTTTATGATATTAAATGAGGAGTCTTGGGTTTTGGACTGTTGGTTGGACAAAAGAAGCAATTTGAAGACGTCACTTTCGGCTCTGGGAAATTATGAAGAACATGTTTAATTAATCGTGAAAATAACCAGCAGATTCCTGGACAGTTGCCTGAGTTCAATATGAATCACATGCAGCCAGACATTATCTCACATTTGTTTCTCCTCCTTCTCTGTCGCTTCATCTCTTCCAGGGGGAGCTGGAGAAACTCAACCAATCCACCGACGACATCAACAGATGTGAGACGGAGCTGGAGGTCAGTCTGTTGACACACACACACACACACACACACACACACACACACACACGCACACACTGAATGCAGGTTATCTGTGTGCTCCAGCAGTGTGTGACTGATGGGGCCTGTGATCAAACCCGTGGAACCACAGTCAGCAGATCTTCTTCTGCTCACCTCGAGTGTTTGACTGACAGCCTGTGAAATCATCCTGTCAGTTGAACTGTCGTTTTGAAGGCGCCACCGTGTGCAGATGCAGCAGCTTTTCTCTGGGTTACAGCCGGACCTTTGCTCTGTCTCCAGGCCAAACTGTTTGTAGTTCACATTTTGCTCCGTGTCAGCAAATTTAAACATACAAAGAATTGGCTTGTATCTAGTTATAATAAACTCATTTTGTGATATAATTTGGGTGTTTAAAGAGATTTTACTAACAGCTGTAATTCACAGCGATCAAGCAGGCAGAGTCTCACTGAGAGACTTCTGTTCAATTCAGTTCAATTAAAAACACTTTTAAAATTTTATGTAAAGAAATGAACTCAGAGTCATTTGGGCCATAAAGGTCGTTTAACTTGCATAACTGAGCTTTGAATCCCATTAAAGCCCAGTAAAGTCTGATGCCTTACATTTATGTGGGTCAGCACTGTATAGCTGGCGGCAGGTGAAAGTCCAAAGTCTTGTCATGTGCCACAGTTTGGAAATTGTACCTGGTGTTTATCAGAGAGCTCAGAGGTTGAAGTGAACAGGAGTTCGTCAGTTTTTCTTCTAATGACACATCTATTATTTGGCAACAAAATTAGATTAACAGCAAAGATCACACTCGACCAAAGTCCTGCAGCGTTTGTCTGTGATCTTGTAGAATTTGTGCTTTTCTGTTTTCAGTCTGGCTTCATCATGAAGAATCTTCTCTAAAATCTCTTTGATATCAGCTGGAAACAGGAAGATGCAATTAGACACTTGTTACTGTCTGAGTTTAAAGAATCAGGATTATGTGTTTAATTGGAACCAAAATACAACCAGGTGTCAGATCCCAACTCTACAGTTGAGTTTTCTGGTGTGACTGGTTGATAAAGTTCTGAGTCAAAGGGAATAGTTCAAGATGGTTTGTTGTGTTTCCAGATGCTTGTTGTCTCACATAGTAAATGATGCTTTCTTGCTAACAAGTTGACGTAATCTGAACAAACAGAACTGATCCGTCCATGAAGCGATCGATTCCCAACAGTGATTTTCTGTTTAGCAAAGCCGTCAGCTGTTCACCACTGTTGTTGTTGTTGTTCCAAGAGAAGCAGACTTCCAGGTGGATCATCTTCTCTGATCCACGGCCACCTCCTTTTTCATAAAGACAGAAACCAGTTGCCTTCAGTGCTTCACCTGCTGTGTCTGATGTTTGATTTGTTTTTGGACGCAGAGTCTCCTCCGTCCTTATCTGTGGTTATATGTGCTTTTGTAATGGATTAGGTCAACACTATATTCAACACTACATCAGGCTCATGGATTTTTAAAACCTTAACTGATTTATGTTTCTGCCGTTTCTTCACGGCTCCGGACTACAAAATCAAGTCAAGTTGTTTTCATGTCTGACAAAGACGCCACTGTTCAGGACTGTGAGCGACTGTCAGAGGGGAAAAGCTCAAAACTGGTCACAGCAAAGTTAAAAAAGCCAAAGAACCAGTGGAAACAAACTGAAACAAAATCTGAGAAAACTCCTGCGTTTCTGTTCTTAAGAGCTGAAACAATGAGACAATTAATTGATTAGTTAATGGACTGAAAATTACCTGACAACAAAACAGGCCAAAATTCACTGGTTCAGCTTCTTAAATGTGAACATGTTTTGGTTTTCTTGGTGCTTCAGATGAGCACACTGGATGGATTTGGGATTTTGGACTGGTTTTTTTGATTGAGAAAAAAAACTGTTTGTTTTCTTGTTTCAATTTAAAGTAATTGTTAAAGCAAAGATACCAAAAATTTTCTAGTTCCAACGTCTCAGAAGTTTGTTCATTTTCTCAGTCTCCTGTGGGAGGTAGAACTTTTAGGTTTTGGACTGTTGTATTTGAAGACGTCACCTGAGGGTCTGGAAACTGTGTGGAAACAGTGACATTTTTAATTATTTTCACATTTTATAGTTAGTTATTATAGTTAGTTGCAGCCTTTAGTGGTCAAAGATGTTCGTGTTTTGCTGCAGGACACTAAAGGAGGACAGATGCTTGTACTCTCAGAACCTTAAACCTGGATATTCCTGTTAAAGTCCAGTGTCTCAGTTTTCTCATCAGCCGCCCACATAAACATGCAAAGTGCTTAAATCCTTTGCTGGATCCCTGCCAGGATTAATCTCCTCCCTCCAAAATCTTTCCAAATGTACTATTTCAGGATCAGAGCTGCCTGTAGTTTGGTCCACAGATTGAAATCATCTGCAGCATCATATCATTTGACCCAAAGACACGTTTGATTTGAAGCTGCTGATGAGATGAACGAGGAGAGTGACTGGAGTCTTAATGAGCTGATGATGAACCTCCCTGATGTAAAGAAGTTAATGCAAATGTTATTTAATTTAGCCGATGTTCTACTAACGTGTTGACAAGGTGAAGTGCGTCGCAATAGGAGCGTCCGAGTCCTGAGTGGAAGGACGGAGACTCTGCACTGCAGTGTGTGTCAGCATCAGTGTGATCACAGAGACAGAGGGACGAGGACGAGGATTTGTATTCAAGACTCTGTATAAAATTCATTTTTAGAAGCTTTCTTTGTCACGTTGCCTGTTATTTATAGCACAGTTTGTATCTGGAGAGTCTTGTTTTAGGTTTGAAACGAAACAGTGACACTGATGTTAAATTTGTAAATACTTTTTTAGCTTGTTTATCTTTTTCATTTTTTACTATTTAACTGTTCTGTCGTCTTTGCTGCTGTGGGATGCAAATTTCCCCACTGAGGGACGAATAAAGGTTTATCTTATCTTATGTTAAACTGCTGACTTGCTGTTGCTTAAATTTGAGGGTGTTAAGTCCACATTTGACAAACTGAGTGGAAACTGTAGGCTGGACACTGAGGACAGGAAAGGTCACGAATCCTTCCCTTAAAGCTGAAAGTCAGCACTTTAAGCCTCATATTCATCGTGTGCCAAAACAACTGTACTGTAAATTGTCCGGTTTCCTCTTTTGTGTTTGTGTGTTTAAGTGCTGAAATGGTCGGTTTTAGTCAAATTTCATAGCAGTCCGTCATTGAAGACACTCGTGGTGATGCTAAAGGAAAAGTCCAAACCATCAATATTTACTTATATATCCTACAATCACAATCCAACAGTTGGATTGGATTGGACAAAGTCGAGGCCTGATCGACCAACGTTTCTGTCCCCGGAGCCGCCAGCGCGACCAGAGATGGTATAAAAACACGCAGTGACATCCATCGGTGTAGTAAAGATTCAGTATTAATGCATCAGTCGGTGTTATTTGGAGTAGAAGCGGAGGTCATGCTGACGGATGTGAAGGTCAAGATGAATAGATGGAACAGAGGGTCTTTTTGAAAAGGTGATGGAGGGATGAAGGATTGAAGCATCAGGTTGACAGAACAGCTGCAGGCTCAGAGTGAAACTGGAGAGGAAAGAGGACGGGCTGACGTCGTTGAGTCTGGAGGGCAGGAAACGATCAAAACCCCCGACATCAGTGAAAGCAAACTGCACAGTGATGTTTCAGCTGACTGTGCAGATCTGACACCTCTGACAGCCTCTAACGCATTTTATTCACACATTGAACCGATGAGCAAAACTAATAAGCTTGAAAGTGTCTTAAATAAAGAAGCGAACAGTCTCATTGGCTGTAGCTTGACTCCCAGACATGACACATATCTTTTCGGTATCTTCAAGGCACCGACAAACTCTGAGACAATTCTTATGCTCATAAATTAATTAGTCGAAGACAGAGGACATATTCAACTGTCTTTATTGTAGTTTCTCTTTGAGCTTATCTGTAATCTCTTTTTATCTTCCATGACATTTGATTTGGACAAACTGCAAATTCCAGAGGTCTTCAGATCCAGTGACCCAGATGTTTTATTTAGAGGGAGAAAAACAAGGCACAGTGCATTTCAATAGTTATATAAGGCTCGACTAAGAAGCATTATTTATGGACACAGACGAGCATGTCCTGGTTATATATGGAATATTATTTGGGCCAAAAGGATTTGAACTTGACACCCACAGCTAATCCTAATTCTGGGAATTAATAATTTAAGATGTAAAATCAGTGACTGTTCAGTTCAGGTGTTACAGACACGCTATCGGCTTCAATCATGATTTGCAGTAAATGTTCTTTACTTTCATTGGTGACCTCATATATCATTTTTACTCACAAGAAAACAGTGTAGACCCAAATACAGTTTCTTTTCACAGTTTGTTATAATGAGATCCTCGGTCTTCAGCCTCAGAGGGTTTCTCTGCTCTGAGTCTTAAAGTTCACCAAAAGGTTATATTTAACAGCGAGGCAGCAGCCGTCTGTCTGTCCACAGGATTTCTAATGAACACGGAGCAGTAAACAACCATCTTCTGCTCTGGATGAATGTAGAAGTCTGCTCTTCCACCTCCACACCGTGTTTGAGGAAGTTAAACTTGTGTGTGACTTCTGGACCATTGTGGCTTTTAGAAAAAATATGATATAAGACCACATGCTGCCAGAGTACAAACTTGCAGAACCCTCATCACGTATATACAAGATATTGAAAACATAACAGTGATCAAGGGCGGTCGAAGCTGTGAGAAGTTATTGTATAATATTCTAAGAGTAACACTGATCTTAATTAGCTCAGGGGAATTGGTCATAGTGTAGTTTAGTTCAAAGGAACTCAGAGAGGAGAGAGAAGCTGAGAGAACAGAGCAGTTCAATGCATTTATTGAATACAAGAGTTATGCAAGTGCTCATCCAGAAATAATGGCATTAGATAGAGATGATGAAAACCAACACAGTATTCAGTCCTCAGCTCTTTGTGTGCAAGGAAACACCCGACTGACTTTTCAACACGCAAGCTGCAAACATGAGATTCCCAGTTGGTCATTTTGACACGTTCCCAGAGTCAAAGTCAATACTTGTGACACTACAGCTGCGTCGATCTCCATTTTTCTGATGCTGTTTTTTATTACGGTAACAATCAGCTAGTCAGCTTTGTAAGAAGACGACGTCCCCGTTATTGATCCTGCTTACAGAGCTCTGACTGTTCACTTGTTTCTTCACCTGTGAAAACATCCATCAGAGATCACCATCAGAACATATCTGGGATCTGGCCACTGATTCAGACGACTGGAACCAGACGAGTGAAACACCATCAGTGCTTAAACTTTGGGCTTTGTGGTCTCTGTTTTATCAGCAAGAAAGTTTGTTTTCTTTGATCTGGACTCATGGTGAAAAACTGACCTTGTTGAATTTTGTGTAGCTTGTTTCCTGGACAGCTCTTTAATAATCTTTCAAGCCACAAGGTTCGAGACTTTGTGGGTAGGGAGGAATTTGGCCTCCTGTTCTAACATGTCAACAAGTATCTTCTGAAACCTGTGACTCAGGAGATTAAGATGTCTGGGTCTGCGGTCTGGAGAAACCTCTTGGACGAGCAAAATCAAAGCATCTAAAAGAGCAGTTGATATTGACGTAGTACTTCTAGATATCCTCCTTAGTATTATTCTCAGCTGGACGGTCGCCTGAAATGCAACCTTTCACAAACACGTTGACTGACATTCCCAACTGTTACAAGGATGTCACCAAAGTATTTCTTTCCCTGCTCTGTCTCCTTTGGCCTTCCAGATAAAGAAAGACCATTTGACGATGACTGTGTGTAGTTTCTGAAAAAGGAAACCTGACAAACTGTTTTCTAAAACTGGAGAGTGTTTGGGGCTTGTTTTTTAGCAAGGGGAACTTGGATCAGTTCACCGAAACATTCCCCCTGACGTCACTTGTATAACTGACCTTTGCAGAAGAGGAGGTTAAATACAGAGATAGTTTCTCTGCAGATATCTGTGACGTTTCTGACGTGTTTTTCTTCCTCTTGTTCTTAGAAAGTTCCGTGGCCTTCATGCCAATTAGACAATCATGTCGAAATGTCAGAGCTGCTTATCGTCCTGAGAAATTCCCCTTGACTAGTCCCAATGAACAAAGAAGTCTCTAACGTGGAACAAACAGCTCGCTTCTTACCAGTTAATGAAATTATATCCAACAGTGTTTTTTCTGTGTCTGTCAACAGATTGGCTTGGGTCTGTTTTTCAGTCTTTATTGGGACACTCTTTCTTTCTCTCTGGTAAACTGTCAGCTTTATCTGGCGTATGGTGCGAATACTGTGCCCAGATTAGATTCAGTTTAATGGTTTGGAGCTAATGTTTCTTATCCATTATTTAGACCCACTTTTTTGGCTTAATCTTGGGATTCTTTTTTTATCAGTCATGACTCAGAGCAGAGGCAGCAAGAAAGCGAGTTTCATTTCCTTCACAATCATGTTTACAAGGAGCTGGTGAGATGAAGGTCAAGGGTCGAGAGCTACGACGCCCTGTTGAGAGATGTAGCAAGTGTTCATTCAGAAGTACAAGGCAAAATAAAACAATCAGAGATTGTAAAAGTTCTCAGTGTGTTGAATTATCTCTCTCTCTCTCTCTGTCAGGATGCGAGGCAGAAGTTCCGCTCGGTTCTGGTCGAGGCCACGGTGAAGCTGGACGAACTGGTGAAGAAGATCGGCAAAGCTGTGGAGGAGTCCAAGCCGTACTGGGAGGCCCGCAGGTTGGCCAGACAGGTGAGTCAAGTGTTGGAGAGGAGGAGGGAAGGGTGGTCTTCTGGGGCGAGTCGGGAGTTTTCCTGCCGCAGATCTTGGGTCTGTGTGTCAACAACGACCTGATGGTCCAGTAGAAGATGGGATAGATGGATAGTGTTTATAAAGCTGTTGAGTTGTACTCCTTTATGAATTGATGATGATGATGATGATAGGTTGATAATATGTGGATGACTAACAATTGAGTCACATTGTCGAATTACAAATGGTCCAGACCAGATTATGTGTTCAAGTATTTTTTTTTTTCCTGTTTCAAGTGTTTTGCTTGGTTCAGTCTTCACAAATCTAAAAATTGTATCTCAGTAATTCCCTTCCTGTTTGATAATGTTTGTCCAACCTTTAGAGTTTTCACGCATGAACTTAAATCACTGTCAGTCTGGTTGATCAGTAAAAAACAAATTGGATGTTTACAGTTGGTGTGGAGGGTCATTTCATACTGTGATCTTCTCAGTTCCCTTTTCAGCCAAGTCTCAGCTGTGTGTGTGTGTGTGTGTGTGTGTTTGTGTGTGTGTGTGTTGTGTGTGTGTGTTTGTGTTGTGTGTGTGTGTGTGTGTGTGTGTGTGTGTGTGTGTGTGTGTGTGTGTGTGTGTGTGTGCATTGTAAATGAAGGGGGAAGCTGCCACCTGCACATCTCCATAAGAGAAAGAACCGAGTCAGGAAGTGCAGGATCCACTGAGACTGAGGCTTCATTATGTCGTTTTTTTGCGTCCTCACCTTCTGATGTGACTCGTATAGGAAAGCTGTCGGTGGTATGATGGGTAATTTTCCACATTGTGCTGAAATAAAGGCAGTGTTGAAAGTGTTTCTGTGAAGTGACACTGCAGCTGCACTTCCCTTTTTTCAGCTTTATGTCCTCTTTTAACCCTAAAGTTCTTTGAGGCTGCTGCTATTATTCAAAGGATTATATGGAAATGTTCAAGTCGAGATGAATCACATTTGTGGCCAAAAATATAAAATCATTAAGACTCGTCAAGATTCAAGTGTCCTACTTTGGTTTGGCTGTTTCTTCGGCCTTCAGCCACCTACATTATGTGTCTTTTTGATTTATCACAAAACCTAAAATATAACAATCTTAGTAGATGATTTTTTTTTTACAAAACCATTTCTAGCTTTCTCTGAATCATCTGGAGTTCTTTCAGGGATTTGAACGACCGACCTTGTTGGCATTAATTCTTTTGTTTGAGGCACTAAAGTCATCATATAATCCACTAATTCATCCATCTTTGTTTCAGACCTTTCATACTAAAATATGCTTCTATTCTTTACAATCAAGACGAGTCTACAAATCAATTGCAAATGAAGACAAAAAAAGAAAGAGACGGATAACTTAAGCGCTTTGTTGTTTAAAGTTTGATAAGACGGAATTGTTCCTGTGGCTGTGCTGGACTCGGTCCTCAGGGAACTGAGATGAGGATGTGATGGTTTTAGTTCCTTTTACCTGTCAGCTCACCTGCTGGCCTGATTTATTTCTGTCTGCTCTCGACATTCGCTTTTGCTTCCCAAGCGTGTATCTGGAACAGCTTGAACTGAAAAATATGCTGCGAGTCCTAGATTGAAAATTTTGAGTTGGTTCCAGCAGACGGCAGAAATACTGTAGAAATGTCATGTGTGGTAGGAAGGTGCAGAAATAAGTGGAGCCAAGAATAAAAAATGCAAGAAGAGGAGAGGTGATGGTTGTAATTCTGGAGGAAGAAGATGAAGACAAACGTGAGAGGGAGGAGGATTAGAAATGCCAAGATGAAGGTTGATGCAGGGTTTGTGCTTTCCTCCAGGGAGGCAGAACATTTTTACCCACCATCGCTCTTTTATTCTGTAGAAAACATCATACACTAATCTGCTCTGCAGGACCAGACACACTCATTTAGCTCGACATCAGTCTGACAAAAATAATCAGTTACAGTTTAGGACAAGGTTTTAGCTCGTGTCCTCGTGCAGATGACCCACTTTTGCTATCTTGGCTAAGAGAGACTGTCCTGGTCCTTGAACGAACAACACAGGGAAAGTGTGATTCACTCATTGTCCTTGTTCTCGATCAGCTGGGTGAAGTGAAGAAGTGACCAGCATGAGGAGAACATACTCCTTGAGATGAGAACATGCGTGTGAAAATAAAATGGATGTTCAACTCTGCTGTCCAGTTGTCTGTCTTTAGTCTCTACGACAGAGATAATATAATTTTACCTCTGCGGTGAAACTTGGTAGAGATGAGACTCAGGATAGTTAAAGCAGGAGTGCGTTGGAGTTGGGAAAAGAAAATTGAACGTGACTCAGCTGTTGCCACAACGCGATGTTTCAGGTGCATATTTCGACTGTTTACCTTGTGATCGTCCCAACAACATAACTGCCATCATGATGTATTTTTGGAGTCGTGTCGTTAACACCGTGCTTTGGTGTCTGATGAGCCTTCAGACCTTCAGCTCTGTGTCTCAATCTTCCTGGATCATATTTGGTTAACAATAGCAGAAACCGCACTCGCCAGCACACTCCATCACATTCTTTGTGTGATGATTTCAGTTTGTACCGGGCTGCTTTTGAAACGTCACGAGCGGCCGGATGAAGGATGGATCTGCGCTTGAAAACAGAAAAAGAAAACTCGCTCGTCTCGTCTTCACGTCGCTGCAACCCGACTGCTTTCTCAGTCCAATTTTCTCTGGGCCACAGATGAAAAATCTGTTAAGCGGAGCCATTATCTGTTGTTCATCTGACAACTGCTGGCTGGTTGATCATTTATTGAAATTTACTTGGCGAAGAAAGTATCAGGTACTCTATGAATCACCACAGCAGCGATAATGAACTATTACATCCTGTTTTATATTGTCCATTGACTCAGTCTGATACTCAACATGTATTTCTGGTTGATGCATTTTGTTCAAAGCTTTGTTGGTTTATCTCCCCACATCCAGGTTTTCTTGGCAGGTCTGACGTTTGAAACCAGTGACTTTAAAATCACAGCCAGCTCTTCTAACCTCGGCGTCGCTGAATCCACAGGCCTTTCTAATCTTTTTCCATCTGCTGTATTTCTCTGTTCTTGCTCTCCAGATGCCTTCAAGGGCAGATTTAGCCTTTGTTGTGCTTTCTATCAACAGGGGAGGATGAAGGTGGGTTTTGGTAAACTGTTCTGCTCTCAAATCTTTTCATCACTCGTCTCTGTCCTTCCCTCGTATTCGCTTTTCCTCTTTGTCTTTCCCTCTGTGGCGGCTGCAGACTGCAGTGGAGCTTTTGTCAGATCTCTGCAGGAAGTCACTGCTTCACCACCACCCGAGCATTTTACAGCCGAGGCTGTGCTTACACCGAGTCCAGAAGAAAACTCTGAAGGAGACTTTTTTGTGGCTCATAGTTCGATGTAGTTCTACAGCTGTTGTTTGTGAATTGATTCATCTTCAAAGTCTGCAAAAGAAATGCAAAAATGCAATTGAGTTGTGAAAAGGGAACAAGCAGGTTGGTGGTTTAAGTCACAGGAAGGCTGGAATTAACCCTGTTGCAAATATTTAGTTTGTATTTTGGTTCGGCTTCGTGTGAGTTTCTCTTGTGTTGATGTCATTAATGCCAGTCAGTATGTTTGCTTTTGAATTAAGATAATGAATAATTTTTTCTCCAACTCTACATTTTTGCCTTTGAATTTGAACAAATCAGCTGTAACTGTCCCTTTGGAAAAATCACGTGTGGTGTCTAATAGTGTTAGAAGCGATGGTGAGCCCCTGTGTTTGTGTGGAGACGTCTCATGTTACCACGAAGGTCGATTGTTGCCAATTTTCTATTTAATGCTGAATTCTTTGGGTCTGATTTTGAGGACGGAGCTGGATCTTTTAGAACAGATGGATTGTGGGTTCTCCGTCCTGCTCAGCATGAACAAATTGGCCCCAAATTCCTTTCAGGGATTCAGTATCTGTCCATCTCGTCTCTGTTCTGTCTCTAAATGAGCCTCTGGTCCCTGAAGACTCAGATCTTTAACAAGAGAGTCAGATTCTTTACCTCCCTGCAACTCTGTGGACATTCATAAGGAAAACTTGTTGGATATATCAGGCTACAGATTTAGATTTTCTGGACAGATGGTGAAAAAGGCCTTTGGAAGCAAAAGAGAAAGAGGTGAAGTGGAGTAAACACAGTCGCTTGTTGGAGGCTGTGAATGTTGTTTTCTTCTCACCGAGGTCGTCTAATGTTTCTAATAAAGCTGTTATCACCTTTTGAGCATCTTGTAAATGGCCCCGAACACGATGAGGCAGAACTCACACAAATCGCCTTGATGTTGTTTGCTTTAATGATTTACCAGCTAAAAATATCTCAACTTAAGGAAACAGTGAGTCTCTTTGTCGCCGTGTTTGTTCAGTGTTGCTTCGAGTTCAGTGTTTGTCTTTCGTTGTTATCTCGCTCTGTTTTTGACCGTTGAATCTGGCAACTCATTTTTCTTGTGCATGTTTCCTCCTTTCTCTGTGCTTTCATTTATTCCTTCCTGGACTCACTCATTCCCTCTGTCTTCTTTCTTTCTTGGTCTTTCTTTCCTTTTCTTATTTCTCCTCTTTCCTTCTTTGCCTCATGTCCTTTCTTTTCCTTTCCACTCTTGCTTTTTACTTGTTTTTATTTCTTCCTTAACTTTTCCTTTGCTTCTTTTCCTCACTGTCTTGGAACACCTCCTTCCTTCCTGCCTTTATTTTCTATCTTACGGTTCCATCTCAATGTTGTACATTAGTTCTTGTCCTCTTGCTTCCTTCCTCTTCTACATTTCTTGATCCCAGCTCAGTTTGAATCGTCTCTATCGTCACAGCATGCTCACAATATTTAGCCTGACTCACTGTTTCCTTCTTTTCCTCCATCTCTTTCTCTCTCTGCTCCCTCCATCACTCTCACTTTGATAAGAAACACATTATTTGCAGTTGCAGATAAGCAGCAGGCGGCGCCCGGGGAGTGGAGGCAGCAGCGGGTGGAGACAAATGATTAATTTGACCTTGACTCTTACGAGATAAAATACAGACCTGTAACTCTGACAGTGCTGGATAATCTACATTTGCATATCAGGCGTCCGTCCGGCAGCTAATGACTCATGAGTCAGTCATCATGCAGGAGGTCGGTGAGGGTTTCCCATAGACGACGCCTTGGGCCTTAAAATCAGCCCGTTTGTACATTTGAACACAAAATAAGGCTTTTTAGACTGTGAATATAAAAATCGTGTTATGTCATTATTCAGAAACCTTTCGCGATCTTGAATCATCAGAAAGTCCACACAGCGTCTTCACATTTGATCCAAGTGAGTGTGAGGATCCTGCCTCCTTTCTCAGACTGTAAGAAGAAGGTTAAAAAATGGCACAACACAGAATATTTCTGTGACCTGCGAATGTGAAAAGAAAAGAAGCAAGAGAAGGAGCTGATAAGAGACGTCAGTGCAAAACCTTAATGTTCCGACGTCCAGAGAGAGAAGAACAGAGAGAAGCTCATAAATATCTTCAGTTGTTTTTTTTCCAGTTTTATTTTAATTCACATTCAGTCGCAGGTCTTACAGCCAATTTGTCGATTCGTAGATAATTAACTGAAAATTATTCTGCAACAATTTTGATAATCAGTTCATTTTTCAAACCAAAACAATTTGCTTCTTTTCTGTCGTGACGGAGACATTCAGCTTTGTCACGACCGCCTGTAATTGGTTAACAGCAGGGATTTGTGTGTCAGAGTTCATCCGCTGAAGAGCTGTGTCAGTTTCCTTCACCTCTCCGAGGGAATCCAGGGATTGTGCTGACGCCGCTGAAATGAAATTTCACCCTGAAGTTTTTCTTTCATAACTGCTCTTGTGACCGAGCCAGTAGAATTTGTGACTCATTTGTTCAAGGGCTTTTTGGGTGAACATTGCAGGAATCAAACTTGTGACCTTTCTGTAAGGAAACTCTGTCCCTGACCATTAACTGAAAAGACTTTAAGCTCCTCTTCTTCCCCTTTGATCGCCCTGCTGCAGGTTTGTCCGTCGGTGCAAAAAGGAAAAAGGAGACGCACTTACCGACGACCTCCACTCGAGTCGAGGAAGTGGGTCAGGGTGACGAGGCAAGAAAGTTTGTGGAGTGATTGCTCGAGTGCACATCGCTTCAACGACGCACATTTTTAAGTGCTGACTCCGGTGGGACGGAGCAGGGCTGCGGCATCTGAACTTAAACCTGCAGCAGAAGTGGGTTTTTTTAATGTCATGAAATATGCATCACATTTTATTCCGCTTCACCTCCCAGGACTCGAGGCCAGAGATGGAAATAAGGCAGGTCAGGTTGCTCCTCACGGCTCATACAGAATGAAACTCTTCAGTGTTTTCATGTGCATTTTTGTAGCACTATGATGTTTAAAAAGCCAAAAACATTCGAATCCACTTTGTGAATGTGGTGTTAGTTTAGTCCCTTTATCTAAATTGTGGATCTTGTTCTGTCGGTATGTGGGTCAGATGCAGCAGCGAGGACTCTGAATCTCCTGGTTCTGTAACACGGTGGAACATTAAAGCCTCTAAAAGTGGATGAGTCAGTGCCTCCTCATCAATGCGGCGACTGCAGACGCTGATTGAAAGCAGCAGCACCGCACTGTGTCCGCAGGTTAGCCGACGTCTGCCGAGAGAGAGGAGACGGGGAGGTGCAGTCTGAAAGACAGGAAGTCAGATTGAGTTCAGGATGGGAATGCACATGATTTGGTCGACGGATGACGCGAGCGTGGAGTACATTTTCAGATGGGAGGATGATTTTGAAGAGATTTCTTGTGACAAGCCTGATGGAGTGATGAAAAATGAACGTGGGCTCCCGGAGGCGGAAGAAAAAAGCAGGCAAATACAGAGGGACGAGTCTGACGAAGACGTTTTCGTGGGCTTCGGACCAAGATAACTGGACTGGTGATGAGGCGACCTGACAAACGTTGTGACCTTGGTACAGTGGTCGAGCTCAGACATATGCACGAGCTTGTTAATGTGATTTTTCTTTTAAATAACATCATACTGTGAACAATGCCTGCTCCTTTGTGTTGACATTAAACTTCCTCCTGCTCCTCGGATGTTGGATGTGAGGTCAGTGACCGAGACGGTGGCCTTGAACAGATCAGGGGATTAGAGAGGAAGAGGGGAAACGATGAGATGTGCAGAGGAAGATCCGACGCAGCTGAGAGAGAAAGGATGGGGTGAAAGTTGGTGAGGAAGAGCAACAAGGACATGCTTCAGTTGGCGGATGATTGTTTCGGCTCTGCGTCGCTCCTCGATTCCAAACCCTGTGTCGTCTCCCGTCAGACAGACGGCGCTCGGAGGGAGGCCCGGAGTGGAGGGGGAGGTTTGGGAAAATCAGAGGTGCATCAGCTCTTCAGGCTTCTTCCTGTTTCCTTTGTGCTGAGCTGTTTACTCCCCCCGACATTTTGCTCTGGGATTGAACATCGGTTCATTTAATTAAGTCATTGAAAGGGAAAAAAAGCTCTCCAGTCCAGCGGGTTTGCTAAATGTCAGTGATCAAGCTCATTAGCTTTGGTCTCTGATGGAACGAGTTCACACAGTTTCTATTTGTACCATCGACTCTTATTCTCCAGCAGAGGAGCTTAAATCAAAATGGAAGATTTGGCTAATAAGCTGCTTCCTCCAGTTTGACTGCAGCGCTCAGTTCCCTCAAAGATCAAAACTGAGAAGACGATTTATTACTGAACAGTGTCACATGTCAGAATTCACCAACTGTGAATGAAAAATTTCCACTGACTTACTTCAACCCCACGAGTGAATCCACACACAATGTTGTTTTCCTCCCTCTGTCTCTGTCTCTCTCTCTCTCTGTCTGTCTCTCTCTCTCTCTCTCCCTCCCTCTCTCCCCCCTGGACTGGAGTGTTTTTGGCAGTCAGTACGCGTCACATCAGACGTTCACCACAGGGAACGTCGCTGCCGCTGACGGATGGAGTGAAATGGATGGATGGAGCGAAAGATGGAGGGATTTGGAGATTTATGGGGGAGGCAGAGAAGCTGTTGCAAGGTCAAAGCTGCCAGGCTTTGCTTTGACCAGCTGGGACGCTGTGTGTGTTGTGTTGTGTTGTGTTGTGTTGTGTTGTGTGTGTGTCAGTCAGTTGTTGCATAATGATGCCAGCAGTCCTGTCATTGGAGCAGCTCTGACAGTAGTTTGTGGTTGGGTGTGAGTTTCCTTTCTTTCTTTTGTCGATGACTCAGAACTTTCAGGGCTGTGTAGTAACGCGCTTGTGTGGACTTTTTTTTCTTGCATCACTCTTTCTGTGCTTGGTGAATTTTAAAGCTCTTGATCCTTCGTGGTCTTCACACGTTCATGTGACTATACAAGACTGAAGCTTTTAGAAGATGCACTTCTCCTTTTCGTGGACCAGATTCGGTGTCACACGTCTCCAGTAGTGGCCCCTGGTCGCTGCCATTTTGGGAATGTGACATGAGCGTCCATGTGCAGGGGCCTATTGGCTGATATGTAGGTGTAGGATTGGTCGTCTTGCATAATTTTTAACCCCTTTAAATTGTTTTGCTTCTTATTTGTTTTATTTAAATGTTCTTATATAATGTGTTTTATAATGATCCTGATAAAAGCCACAATCTCGTGCCACATCGTGCCTCGACTGGCCATCTGGGTGGAGGTACGGGAGGAGTTTAAACTTCTCTTTATCAATGTCTTTTCACTCAACCTTCACGTGTGTGTTCAGATCACTTTTGCCTTTTGCCAACAACTTGTATAAACGACTTCCTCTCTCATGTAAGGCGTTCTTTAAGCAGCACCATTAGTCGCTCTCTCTTCCCTCTGACAAGCTCAGCTCTTGTTAACAATTCTTAACATTCAAATGTCAGAGATCCCCATCCAAAATGTTCATTATTAAAAAACTCATCAGTGTAAAAACATCCAGTAGCTGTTGGCTCCTCCTCGCAGTAAAGAAGTATTGTATTGTTTATTGCATGAGAATCATACATCCTCATGCAACCACATGAAACTCACAAGCCACATTTCGTCTGTGGTTTTACTGAGTAACGTCCTCCTTAAATTTCTGCTTCTTAGGTTCAACATTCGTTGCTCATCATTAAAATATTCAGATTTTTCCTACCAGCCAACTGAACCTGTCTAGAAAGTGAGTCCTTGCTGTAACTTTCCCTTTGAACTCACAGCTGCAGGGCTCCTTCCTGTGAGCCTGCATGTATCTGGGTTCATTTCCCCATTAAAGAGCGTGACATCGGAGGCCGAGGCGTCCTCCCTGCTGCTGAAATCATCTGCGCTTCCTTCGACCCTGAAGCTCCTCGTGTATCTGGGCCAGTCGCAGTTTGCTCACCTCTCTCCTGGAGTAAACTGGCTCTGCTGAAGTCTGGGGTCACTCGGCATGCTGGGACAGAAAGGACGTGTTTACAGCCCTCCGCCTCCGTCTGTAATGGACGTTACTGTCCCAGATCGTGCTTCCTCTCGAGAGGAAATTAATTGCCAGACTCGGTCGAGGAAAAAAAAATGAGGCCACTTTGAATACAGATGCTGTTTCCTTCTTCTCTTGTGTTAATTGTGGCCGACAAACAGATTTAGGTTTCTGTCTGTTCTGTTATCATGAAGCCTGTTGTCTCTGGACGACTGAAGGAGAAACGTTTTCATTAAACAGAAGAAAATATGTCTGAGCTTGTTTTTATCATCGTGGGGACGACGTGAAGGTCAATGCAAAGTCTTTTATGATCTAAAGGCTCATTTCACCAGAGCGTCTTTCCTCGACAGCTCTGACTGATGATGAGACTCCGAACCGTCCTCTCTCTCTGTCTGTCCTCCCATCTGTCTTCCTTTATGTCTTCAGCTGGGATTTGACCGATAAAAGGTTTGAAGGCCATTATGTGTGTTTGACTGAAGTCGCACAGTATATATTCAGTTTTTGACTTTACTTGTAATGAGGTGGAGCGTGGAGTCTTTCCTCCAACATTTTCCTCCACGTTTGAAAGCATAAATCCCAATTTTGCACAGGATTAATTTCTTTAATTCAAGATGCACCGATCCAATGTGCCGATTCTGCTTCTGATTATTCCGTTCTATCCGCTCATTTTTAATCTATGCTGACCCCTGATATGGACAAACACATAGAAATAAGCAACAAACACTGTCTGAGGAACAGTAGCTACTGAAGTAGCCACAATGATTTTATTAACGTTGAATAAAAGTCAGTGAAATGAAACTTATTTTTATTAATATTTATGTGATTTGATTTGCTGTCAAAGATGTCACATGCTTTTCTCCCTCCCTTCATCCTTCTTTTACCAAGCTTCTCTTAGCAAGTTAACAAAGCGTGTTTTCTCTCTTTAAGTGTCTCTTGAATAATTGAAGCGCCTGTAGAGCCGAAAGTGAACCGCAGCTCGCTTTCTGAAGTTCTGCATTACTTACACATTGGCTTCCCTCTGGAGGATCGTCGCTCTGAAAATTTCATGCAGAGTGATTAAAATATGAAGTCGCAGAGTGAACGAGAGGAAGAAAGACGGAGCGATGGAGACGAGCGAAGATGACGCTGAGATGGAGAGAGGCGAAGAGGGAAAGGAGCGAGAAATGCAGGGAAAGAGACGTGAAGGAGGACGACAGAAAGAAACGAGGCAAGAGAGATTAAGTGGGAGATAGAAAGTGACAGATTGGAAGAGAGGAGAGAAAGAAAGGAAAGAGGGAGATGGATGGAAGGAGACAGGTGGATAAAGATAGAAACAGGGAGGAAGACAATGTTGAGACGGGGTGAGAGATAAGAGGGAACCAGTCAAACATGAACTGAAGAGAGGAAGAAATAAAAAGACGGACACTAAAAGATCAAATATGGAAATAAGACACTTGATATTTTTTCGCGTCATGCTTATTCAAAGTGTGATTTTAGTACACACACACACACACACACACACACACACACTGCTGAAAACCAGACATGCTTCACCTCAAATGTGCTTTTATTTTATGTTTAGGTTTCATGTATGAAACTGCTCAACCACCAGAAACATGATCAGATATTAGCTTTGAAAAGTATGAATATCCAGTCCAGTTAAAGCTTAAAGTAAATGATGGAATTTTAAACTGTTTCCTGAGAAGACGTCGACTTCAGCTGAGAACAAAAGACCTTTTTTTTTCTTCTCGGCCGAAGTCGACCGAGCAGAGCGTTTAAAGTTGGAGCTGACAGAATGAGGGAGGCGGGCGGTGGGATGGATGAAGCAGGAGTCAGCACGTGTAGGATGAGTTTCTCATGGGCAACGTGACGAGAGGAGGAGGAGGAGGAGGAGGAGAAGAAGGAAAACAAGGCTAAAAGTTTGCAGCACGAGTGGCCGTATGAGGCTGTGATCATTCGAGCGATGACAAATTTAAGGTTCTCAGACCTTCACCACAAAATGGAAGGTTGGCCTTGAGGATGGCTCTGACAGAAGCGTGTCCTCTGGGACGACATATTCAGGACATGTTGGACTCCTGTCAGCTCCTGGTCAGAGTCGGTTCAATGTTAATCAGTTTCCTCATCATTTCCACTGAAGACGTGACGACTGCTGTGCCACCAAGTGTGAAATCTGGGCCAGTAGACAACATTGATGGAGCAAGATTTACAGTATTCATCATATCAGATTGTTTGTCATTTCCTGTATTTGAAGCCAAAACCCACTTTCTTTAGCTCCGTGGTGATGAACTGGGAGCAGCAGCCTCTGTGTGTGTCGTACGACTGGATGCAGCTGTTTCTTCGGTCTCAGCTGTGCGTTGAGTTAACTGCTAACACAGTTCTGACAGTTACTCATTTAAAAACATCGCACCAACACCAGAGCATTAACATACTTTTTTTTTTTTTTTTTCTCCAAACCCTCACAGCTGCACAACTCGACTCCTCCACGCAGCGGCCGGCACGTTGTTCGAGAACATGTGACGATGGATGTGAACATGTTTTGTTGTTCAGCGACACTTTGAAAGGACGACGTCGATGTTGTTGGACGTTCGGGTTCAGGAGACGTTGCTGTAGATAACACACGGCTCTCTGTAGCGTCCGGGCAGCGTGGAGCACAGAGCCGAGCACATGAGGACGACAAGGCCGAGGTTGTCTGAGTCCTGCTGCGCTGGCATGTTGAGGAGCGTCTATAATGAAATCACAGTGAGCATGTGGTGATGTCAGGGCGTCTGCAGACTCAGAGAGACTCGATCTGTGAAGCTGCTTATAAAAGACATTCAGTGCATGTTGCATTGACTTCAGCAGCATCGTGGAAATAAGACACATCAGTCCACATGCATACTGATGAAGTAAATGTGTGACATTGGAATCAGCAGATGTTGAGAGATTCGTCCATTATCCAGTAGGAATAAGCCTCATTTTAAAAGACAGACAACAATTACTGATAAGTGATATTCACTTTCCAACAAACATCTCCGTCTTAGCTTCATTCAGTTTTTCCAACACTGATGGTCGAGAGCTGAATGAAGGAAAATGATGTCAAATCATGTGTCATACAGTTCAGAATACATGAGCACACGGATTGTTTGCCTGGTGACTTGGTCTAATTCATAGTTGATAGAAAATTATTTTTCAAGCAAAAATTTGAAACATTTGCTTGTTCTGTTTTTTCCTGTGATGGTTTTCTGCTTTTCTCTGTTTTATATCTTTGTTGATTAAATATCTTTGTGTTTTGGACATTTAAAGACGCGTCCTTTGGTTCTGGGGATGCTGGATGGACTTTTCACTTCTTTCTCACCTTTTATTGAGTAAAAGATTGAAAAAATAATCAACAGATTAACTGATTATGAAAACAGGTTTTAAACATTTTGGGGAAATAACAAAATGCAGAAAATGTTCAGTACAGAGAAATTCAGTCCCGGCTGCTCTGTGACGCTTCATGACGGCCTCTCTGTGTCTGACAGGCCCAGCTCGAGGCCCAGAAAGCCACTCAGGACTTCCAGAGAGCCACTGAGGTCCTGCGGGCGGCCAAAGAGACCATCTCCCTGGCCGAGCAGAGGCTCCTGGAGGAGGACAACCGGCAGTTTGACTCCGCCTGGCAGGAGATGCTGAACCACGCCACCCAGCGGGTGAGGAGGGGGGAGACGGGGAGACGAGTTACGGTTTAGTGCTTTTTCTGAAAATGAATTTTGTAATTTTTTTTCATCTTTCAAAATATTATTTTCTGTCATTTTATTTTGACCTGTTCTTCACTTCTTCTACTATTACAAACGTCATCTTCACAGTAGTAACTCTGGAGTCATATCAAGCTGATGTTGAAACTTGTGTGTTTGATCGACTTGCTAATTCATTTTTTGCGATAGAAAACTTGATGGAACACTTAAAGGGCTATTTAATATATTTAACTTCAGTGCATGGTTGACGTGGCTGACTGTGAGTTCTGATTGGCTGTCTCAGGTGATGGAGGCGGAGCACACCAAGACCAGAAGCGAGCTGGTGCACAAGGAGACGGCGGCCAAATATACGGCCGCAATCGGCCGCATGAAGCAGCTGGAGAAAAAACTCAAACGCACCATCAACAAGTCCAAGTAAGAGCTTCAGTCTGCTGCTAAACAACCACATGAGGTCTGACTGAGACAGAGACAGACGAGGAAACAAAGTGTATTCAAATAAACATACATTCATATTACAGTTTTATTATTGAAAAATGTTTTCTTCGAAAATCACAATCTCATAATATTATTCCTTAATCAATAGTTTTTAAGGAGCAGATAAGGTGATGTATCAAATCGAAGGAGGCATCGTTGCTGTATTTTTAGTTCAATATGTCTGATTCATGTGTTTCCAGGGCTAAACAGATTATTTAGTGTGTTTGGATTCATATTGACTCAGTGTCACGCTGCCGTCATCCAGCTCTAGTTTCTATCCTGGTTTCTATTTGGACGTTAGTTGTGTTCTTTGCTGGACCGGCATGAGGTCACAGCGAGGAGGAGGATAAAGAAATCCCCTTCAACATAACGTCATCGATTGTCGCCCCCCGGTCTCACTTACACAGACTCGAGAGCCGATCAGTCTGTCCACATCACACACAACACACATCAGTTTGGGTCTAATGAAACCATGTGGTTTCTGGTTTTCCAAGCTGTTTTTTAAAAGCAGGTTGCTCTTCTCTATTCAGCTGAAAGTGGCTTCTCTGTAAAGCAGTGAAACCTCCTCGGTCGTGACCACATCTCACTGATTTATTTGAAACAGTCAGGTGTTAAAGGGGAAGTCTGTCACGAGTGGATGCCCTCCTGCAACTTTAAAGAAATGAAGTGGCTGCTGCACCGAAACCTCAGAATGAGTCATGTTCCAGGTGACATCTGAATATATAATGAATAAAAACTCCAGAATCTCCGCTCATTTCTCAAAAAATTTCTTTTGATTTTAAGCCGTGCTGACTGTTGCTATTTTAAAGTAAATGTAGCTCAGAAAAGGCTTCTGATATTCACAATGTTTGATAAAATGCAAAATGAGAAGCCTTTGCATTAACGGGCTGTAAAGACCTTCAAACTTTTCACCGCCACCTGATTAAGTGTAACGTTTGAAGCTCAGGTCTGTTTCTGAATCTTCAGTAAATCTGTAGTTTAAGTTAAGACCCTCCCTCCATCCTCCCGTCGACACCTCATCGCTCAGAGGCCTCGTACCAGCCTCCTGCTGGTGCTAATGTACAAGTCTGAAGAAGAAGAAGCAGTTTTTGCCTCTTGTTTTCAGACAGTGTGGAATGAAGTTTCAAACCCTGGTTGTGACCTGCTCACTCAGATGTTTGAGTCCTAAGATTACTCTCATCAAAAGTTAAATGTTGTCAAATTTATTGGAAAATAAATCAGCGAGTCACTTTGGAAACGTGTGATTTGATGCAGCAGAGTTTGAGAACCAGCAAAGAGGAAATGAAGCTGAAGTTGCAGAGAGGAAGTCGTTTGTTTTCTGGAGGTAGAATGTATCACACTTTTGTTAGTACGTCAATATTCTCATTTTATGTTACGCTACACTTGGACACTGCTTTTTACTGCACTACGTTTATGTAGCAGATCGTAGTCACTTGCCAGATTCATGGTTCACAGACAAAACATAAAGATCATTTAATAATTAACAATCCGTTGTTGAAGCTTAGAACATGTTATATTGCAGATGGTGCCATATTTTTATGAAGGAAAGTGAAACACAAAACACGTATTTCTACTTGTAACGGAACAATCTGAAGCCGGCGAACTGAGAGAAAATCCTCCCGAGCTCTTGTTCCAGCTCTTCTTCTGTATATTGTTTAATTTCCACTTCGGTCTGACTGAATCATCGGCCTCAGTGTCGCCGTGTGTCGCCTCAGCAGAGTGTTAATCCGCTCTGCATCGCTCGCTCGTCCAACATCACAAACCCCGTTATCTCCCGCTCTGCCTCCAGGTTGCCATGGTGACGATGTTGGCACTACTCTTTTTCTGGGTTACTCTGTATTTTTCCCCTCTGATCTCGTCTCCTCCTCTTCCTCCTCCGCAGGCCCTACTTTGAGATGAAGGCGAAGTACTATCTGCAGCTGGAGGTAGGTGACGGCTGCTGCAGCTGGAGTTCAGTTCCTCCTCGACCCCGCTGATCCCCTCGCACCCCTTTTCCACCAACATGGAAACAGCTCTGTTCACTATTCATTTTGAAGCATGTGCAACATTGCAGCCAAACATAAATTGAACCCAAAAAGTTGCAGCAGGTTTTCCTTGACCTGAAGTGTGAACAGAAGTGGGTGTGTCACATTCTGCAGGTGGGTGTGCAACGCCCTCTGTGGGTGACGCAGCCTCGATTTGAACGGTTTGGCCTGGTTAGTTAGACTGCAAGAAGGTTCCAAGAGTCTGAGAGCTGATTTGGTGGAGAAGGAGCGTGTGAGAGTGGACACCCTCCCCCAAATATTCCAAGTATTGTGTATGAATGAGTGTTTGTTCTCCGTCTGTCGTCCATGACCTTCATCATCACCCTCCTCTCTGATCGTCTCTCCTCCAGAACCTGAAGAAGAACGTGGACGAGCGTCAGGCCAAACTGTCTCAGGCCAAAGGCGAGTACAAGACGGCCCTGAGGAACCTGGAGATGATCTCCGACGAGATCCACGAGCGGCGTCGAAACTCCGCCATGGGCCCCCGGGGGCGCGGCGTCGGCGCCGAGGGCGACAGCGTGTCCGGAGACGACATCTCCAGCTTTAAGATGGAGTCTGACGGGATTTCCAGTGAGTACAGGACGACGGGTCTGAAAGAGAACCTCAGTTATTTTTTCCCTCTTTCTTCTCGGATTCGCTCTTTTTACTGTGAAAGTCTGACACAGAAGTTTGTTACATAAACTCTATTCAGGACGAACTCAGATGATGAGCTGATGAGATAAAAGGTCTTTTAGTAAATGTTCGACCTTCACACGTCGCTGCTCTGCTCTCGACCTCCACAGTAAATTCAGGGTCATCTGGAAAGAGATTCGACTCAGTTCCAGTACAACACAAAACAGCAAGTGGTTTTAGAATCAGGGTTATATTGTTATATATAAGCTCTCTGGTTCTTGTGCAGCTGCTGTTCTACCTGGAAGAACTGTGTCAGAAAACAGTGAGTGTTTGTCTGTTTCCCTGAGTTCCTGCTCTGTGATTCTTGGAAAGTCTGATGAGGGCGTGGAACTTCATAGAACTGAAAGGACTGTAGGACGGCAGACAGCTGACATAAACACGTGAACTTTAAATCAGTTTAAACATGAGACTGAGATGCTGTGAAGAGACGAGAGTCTGTCCTGAACCTGATTCTTGCCTCCACCGTCCTCACTTGAAATAATAAACCCTCATTTTCAAAAAGCTTTCCAGCAGCTCGTCACAAAAAATGCGAGAGATGATACAGAAAGGAAACAACATTTGAAGGAAATAAAATGGAAATGTGCCCCCTGCATCACGTCAGCCTTGACTTTGGAATTGGAAATGGCGTTACCGTGGTAACCGTAGAGCAGTGGCGGCGTCCAATCCCGAAGCAACGCTGTGATTAAATGTTAACCCGTTTAAAGAAGGAAGCTGCGTCTGAATTGAACAACAGACGGTGATGGTGCGTTCAGGTGCTTTGATTTATGTCGGGGAAAATGAATAGTCTCCGCCGGGAGTGATGTGACAGTTTAGAGCTCTTTTTATAGCTGTTTGCTCATAATCACACTTTCTTTGTTATTATTCCCTCATCCCTCCTCTTCTCTTTACTCGCCTCTTCCTCTCCTCTTTGTCCATCATTCCTCCATCTTTATGTCTTCTGTTCCCTCCCTCCTTTCATTTCCTGCTCTCATCACATACTTTTCCATCTTCCCTTCCTCTCTCAATCTGTCGTCCCTCGCTTGTCCTGCAGTGGCGTCGGTGTGTTTCGATGACGAGGCTTGTGGCGGCGGCAGCGTCATGTCGGAGGAAGACTCGGAGACTCGCTCCACCTGCAGCCTGGGTTCGTCTCCCAGCAGCCCTCAGGAGCTCCTGTCGCCCTGCCCCTTCACCGGCTCCTCCTCCTCCTCCTCTTCCTCCTCCTCCTCCTGCACGTCCTCCTCCGCCTCTCCGTCACCCACTCCCTCCTCCTCCTCCTCGTCCCCGTCTCCTCTGTCCCGGCCCTGCAGCCTGGACCTTCCCAGCACCGCGTCGCTGTCCGACTTCGGCCTCATCTCCCCGGTTCTCGGGCCTCGCAGCGAGTGCAGCGGAGCGTCGTCGCCAGAATGTGACCTGGAGAGAGGTGAGACATTCAGACCCCAACTTCTAAAAAGTCTCAAATGATCTTCTTATCAAATTTGTCTTTTACAGTGTGTTGATACATAAATATAAAGAGCCACATCAAAGTGAAGCTGTTTTCTCACTTTTAGAGCATGTTCTCACATTATTCTACAGAAAACGTTTCCTTGATTAATCCAGAACATTATCTGCACATGATAATGAAAATAATGAAAACATCAATAATGAAAATAATGAACAGAAACGATTAAGACAAAGGAAAGAGATGTGTGAGGTGTGTTACTCTGTTTGGATGAAACAGTGTTCAGGTGCACATTCGTGTGCAGCACGAGTTCTTCCACAGGAGAGAGAAGTGAGATGGATGATGTTTGAGAATCTATTCTGGGTGAGACGTACGATCTCGTGCTACCTGCTCCGCTCACACCTGCTCCACCACAGGAGCCGATTAGTCAAAGTGACGGCGAGCCGAGCTTCACCCGCAGAGACGACACATGTGCAGCAGCTCAGCAGACTCTTCATGAAGAACTGAGCTGTGTGTGTTTGTGTTTGTCCACATGATGAGTGCAAACTCTCACTGTCTGCTCCCTGCATCATATTTGAAAGAATTAGTTTGAAGTGTTTCTGACTTTTCTTTCCTTATTAAATTCAAAATGTATCTGAGGCCATTAAAGCTTGAAAAACGTTGTCGTGCTCACGTCTCATGAAGCGTTCACTGACCTGTGCTGCAGGTGATCGGGCAGAAGGTGCAGAGGGGGATCTGGACAACGCTCCGGCCGCCAACAACAACAGCAGCAGCGGCGGCGGCGGCTCCACCTCCAGCTCCAAAAAGAGCTTCAGCCTGGAGGCGCGCTTCAGCTTTCTGAACCTGCGCCGCCCACGCACCGACAACACCAAAAACACGGACAGCTGCTCCCAGAAGGCGGCGGCCGGGCAGACTGTGGTCCTGGTCAAAGGAGTCTGAGGACTAAAACCAGAACTGGATTCTGACTCTGCCTCGACTCATTCTGACCCAGACTCTCTGATAAACTGATATGAGCTGTTTATAAGCTACCTGCCACATCTGCACTCCATTTCCAAACCCCACGGTCAAAGAGAGACTTTGAATGTCGTAGCTGGTGTGTATTATAGAAGTGTCCTGTACATCTCTGCAGCGTTGTTACTCCTATTTCTCGTCTGAAGGACTTTGCACATTAGGACTCTCACGCCTGAGAATTAAAGAGCACTGTTATGTTGGAAAATGTCAGTTGGGTGATGGATTATTTTCTTGCTAAAAGCTCCCTGAGTATGACGTCATTTCATCTTAAAACGGCTTTATAAAAGAATTGGAACAACTGTTTATCAAAGGTGAGATTTTAGTCCTGTTCAACGCCACTTGTCATGTTGTAGCCGTGCAGAGGTGATGCTCTACTTCAATAGTTAAAGGAATTAAAGTCACATGTGGTTCAATAAATAACTGGTCTCTGAACCTGCTGCTCCAGTATTTGATAAATGACTATATTGTATTTTCTGAAGATGTAAAGTTTTCATGTTCAGGAACTTTGAACCCTCCAATGTTAAACTGTTTATAATTCTGGTTAATTTAAGCTGTAGTTTTTCAAGGCTAGTTTTTGCCACCATGATGATTGTGTCTTGCTGGTGCACGGCCAGTAAAGTTACTGATATTTAAACACAAAATACAATAATGTCACATATAAACAGCTTTAATTTGAAAATGTTCACATTTGAAGAAAAATATACTTTTCACCAACAAAATTATGTAATATAAAAAAATGTTTGTCTTAATTCTTTACTTTGTATATGGAGCTATATAATGAAGTAAGTGGTTTGAAACAATCATCATTTTGGCAAAAACATGAAAACCAAGGTTGAAAATCACTGAAATTGCTCTTTAATACTGGATATTGTGACGTCCATTCTGAACCCGGGCACACGACCAAATCTCTATCCAGCTGAACAACTACATGGGAAGGTGGATCAGAAACTGGAAAAACTGGACGACCAAGGATTTAATTTCTGTCTCTGCTGAGACGTGATGTTCAGCCTCTCCTCATCACGATGTGTCCCTCAGGGCTCCATATGAGAGTCCCTACATTTTCCTGATAACTCCTTCCACCTTAAAACCATTGGATATATTGAAAGACAAAGCAATACAAGGACTCAGCTCTGGAACTTTACATCCTCTGTTGGATTAAAACAGTTTTTGGACACAAAAGAATAAAGATTGCTTTTTGAATGGGGAGAGAAAAGCAGATTGTTTCTAAAACTAATGATGAATTGTGTTGTTGAAGATTTTTACAGGCTGACAGACTGATTGATTTATTATATAAAGCTACATGAACTACAGTTTTGGGTTGAATGAGGTTTGTTAAATGAATAATTTGACTTTTTCAAAATGTAACAGCTGTTTTTCGTGCTCAGCATTAACCTGCGAAAGGTGGAGAGAAGGGAGAGGAATTTTAATTGTGTTTAAGTGAGGAATATTTTTAAAGAACAAAAAGGAACAAAATGTTTCTGCAGTTGAAGCGTTGAGGGGAAACTATTAGTATGTTTATCTGATTCATGCGCTCAGATCAGAAAACTTTCCTTCAAATGAGTTGCTTGTGCCCTAAAAATACAGTTTAAAGAAGGAGGCTGGAAATGTTCTATAATTTTGTTTATGTCAAAGAAATACCATCAAAACACCCAAACCAACAATGTGTTTGTCCATCTCTCAGCTCCGAGCCCATTGGTTCCTACTGAGGATGTAAAGCTTTAAAAACTGGTCACGAATATAGTTTCAATTTTTTAAAAGGCTCAATGAATCCACATTTGGTCTCTAGTGAGTCTTTGTGTTTGTGGGATTGAGTCCAGATAAACGACAGTGTGTGAGTTGATGGTGATGAAGGAACAACAGTGAGGCTCAGTCATATATCAGACCAGACTTGTTCAAAGGATCAACTGATTGTTGGTTTTGGTCTTTTCATGGGTTTTGGAGACAAAAAGAAAAATCTAGAATATCAACAGATGTATTCTTTCATAGCTCTGATTTATCCACTTCATTCCATTTTTTTCCTGCTTGCTTTGATCTCAGTTTGTAATATGGGCAAAGTAATTTAAGCACAATTTTGTATGTTAAATTAAGAACAAAGGAAGTTATCTGAGGGGCAGCAACGACGACACTGAGGAAATCATTCATCCTAAATGTCTTGAAGCTAAACAGCCTGGGATCGACCGGCTGGTGACTGGGAACAAACCGTCAACATCTGCATCCTCCTCCTCATCACTGTAGCGATAACTGTCAGGAAAGAAAGGTTTGGTTTTCAGCCTTTCACCTCCTGCTTTCTCTCTTGATTCTGTGTATTAAGTGTGTGAGCTAAATGTGATGTCTGTATATTTCTGTGTATCTGTGTCACTTTCTGATGTGGACCTGAGGATTTGAACCTCCGACCAGCCTCCCTCTCACAGCTGTGTGCAAGTGCAGCGGGTGTTCGATCCTCTGCTTCGTCTCTCAGCGGCTCATGTGCCTGTTTTTCAGATTAAGACTAAAATAAACGGACGTTCACTTCGTCGTCGTCCTGGTTTGTTTGAAGTTCACTACACAACATCCTCATCCCACCAGACCAGATGGTCCACATTTTCAGTTCCCTCCATATTCTCCATTTCTCAGTCTGATGGATCTGGATTCACCCTGTTAGGGGTCACTTCCCCTGCATCTTGGCCAAGGAGAGTATTTCCTGTGATGAGGTGACATAGTTTATATTACAGCATATTTGCGTTAGTATAAAAATAATATACAAAAATATTTTACCACAGATACTGAACATAAGGTTTGAGTCTCCAGATGAGAAATTCATGCTCCTTTGAACAGTGATGTCGATCATTAAATGAGGTTATGAAGTAATCTGACTTCAATCAACAGCAGGTCGGAATTACATTAACATCAACCAGCGGCTGGCACATCTGCGGAGAAGCTTTAACTGGTTCAAATGGTCGTCACATTTTACCAATAAAGACGAGAGGACCAACACAAAGAGCTCAACACAAAGTTTGTTTCACACTTACTCCTTAAAACTGCAGTTCAATCTATGTGATGAACTTGAAGCAGAGACTCCCTAAACTCTGGTGATGTTCTTTATTACTTTTATAATCAGCCATTAAAAGACCAAAACCAACAACTGTCCACAGGAACCTTTGGACTCCTGAGATTCACTATATGAATGTTCACAAGGAGCTGCAAAGCTTCTTCATGTGGATTCAAATTTAACATCATTTGCTCCGAAAAAAGTCTGGAATTTGAATCATATGAAGCATGTGACTAAATATGTTCACACACTTCTATAGAAGGAGCACAGACGGGGCCGTGCAGAGACCACCTGCAAATTTAACTTCATGTCTCTAATTTCCAAGTCGTCATCTCGGCCACATGTGACGGCAGATTAGCAGCAGCTGCGCGTTGTTCCTCACAGCTCAGTCAACTCTCTCTGACTCTCACACAACTCTTCCTTTCAGGGTTCTTCCCGTGACCGACCGTCCTCTTTACACACTTAACTCGACCTTTCGGCCTCAGTGTTGTTGACTGCGAGGAGGCCGACATCCTTCAGACACACTCAGACTCAGACCGACAGATATTTTATCCCATGTGAAAAACAAATTCTATTCTATAACAAACTCTAATGAACTCATTTGAGAATAAGAGACATTTAACAACCTGAGCAGGTGAGTTTTGGTGTCACTGTGACTGGAATGGAAAATGGTTCAGTGTGTAAATTAGGAAGCTGCTTTGCTGCTGTCAATTAAGCAGCAACTTGTGAATTTTGACCTCTTTACTCTTGGTGACGTTCAGGAATCAGATTAATGCATGTTTTATGCAATGTGACTCTTTAAAACACATTTTTTAAACGAGTTTTGCTTTTTTTTTTCTTTTTCTATTCACACCACAGGAATCTACACAATTACGTTTCATATTTTCTGTTGTTAGATAATTTAGATTGTGGGTATTTTTTCCAGTCTAACAAGTTTTATTTAGACTGGTGACAGTTAAAATGTGTTGATCTTGTTTTCAATGATGTTGCTATGATAAAAACAGCCTTTGTACTTTGTGTTAGTACTATTTTTTTGTCCTTATGTACACTACATATACGTTTTTAACCACCTTACCTTTTTCCAGCTGGATCATCATGTTGCTACTGTTCTGATTAAACGTCACAAGGTCCCAACAACCCAAGGAGTTAAAATGAGCCTGTGTCCGTTTGCATGTTGATTCAATGACAAAAACACGTGTGTGAATGAAATCATGTGATGAATTCAGAAGCACCATCAAAAAATTTGATAAATGTTGCTCTATCAAAATAAAAGCCCCCCGCCCAAATAAATCAATCAAAGAGAGACAGAAGCCGATATCATTTTCTGTATTCAAACACGTCAGTCTCTCCAACATTTAGTGCAACTTCTGCAAACTTTACATCAACATTCATACAACAGGTCGCTGCAAGATTGTCCTGCTGCATATTTCAATGAGTCGGCTCGTTGCCAATTAAAAAGACAAAACTGAATATGCTAACAGAAAGATTTATCATTAATCAACAAGTGCATATTTGACAGAAGAGCTTGGCAACAGATATTTCAAGCTATATTTCACTCAACAGAACATTTCAACCTTTTAGCACGTCAGCATCATTAGTTCAGTCAACAACCAGTTGGCTTCACTGTGAATTATTGTGAACAGTGATCATGGGTGTCGTCATCATTCTCACCGGAAACATCACTATGAACCAGTTTCATATGGAAGAATGAGAACTGTTTTTTCTTTAGTTCTCTTTGCATGTGTTGAGTCGCTATGGGACTAAAATCTTAAAAATAAATTTACTACACAGGCTGAGCAGCGAAAACAATGACGAGTAATGAAACACATCGAATTGTCGAACAATGAAATATATCAACTACACTGATAATCAGCTACTGTTTGAACCATTTATCAAAGGTGACAAAAACATTCAGCTTCAGATGCGATGATTTTCTGTTTGTGTTTCACATCTTTGCACATTAAACTGAACATCTTTTGGTTTTTGCACTTTTGCACAGTGTGGAGACGAAACCTTCAGCTCTGTGACTGTGACATTCTCCACATTCTTTAACATGAAGTTTACAGTTGTGCATCGTGCTCAGTTAACACTTTGTGTGACGACATGCAGCCTCAGTGTTAACTCAACTGTGTCGCAGTCAGATTCACTTCACCATTCACTCTACATGTAAACATTTATTACTAAAGGGCGTTGCAACAATATCAGCCGTCTGTCACCGACTTCATTTCAGGTTTGAAAAGAACGTTAAAGTAGTTTGACAAAAAAAGATCAACTCAAGTTCCACTGACGAGCCTTTTAACCACATCTCACGGTCTTCATCTGTGAATGGAGTTCACGCAGTTGTCTCAGTCGTTCACAACAAACTCTCGCTATCAACTATTTGCTGATGAAGACCGTGAGATGCTGTTTAAAAGGACTGGAAAAGGCTGGTAAGTGGACTCTATGAGTTTGTACCTGTGTAAAGAGTGAACTTTCAAATTTACTTTGTTTTCCCAAACTGGCCGGTAGATTTCACTCACTGCAACACAACTGACAAAGGAAAACAACATGGCTCCATTTTCTAGCAGCAAGTTGCAAATTGATTCAAAGGCAACACCAACATTTTTTTTTCTTTTGGTGCTTGTCTGCACATGCAGTGACTGCGGTGTGAGACTGGCTGACTGCTTCCACATGACGCAACATCACCTCTATGATAACTTTAACTTTCAATGTTTCGGGATGAACAACAACATCCAGCCCAGATCTGAATCTCATTCAGCAAATCCAGCGAAGCTACGACTGCAACAGGCGTGACCAAAGAATCGCGTTCGACAATAATCAAAATGAGAAATGAAAAAATTACAGTATATGAACAAAGTAAACAAAGGATGTGTACTTGGCAATTCTTTACATTTTGACCTGTGGAAGGTTGACAGTGACAGTCAAGCCATTACACACACACACATTCAGGTAGAGCAGGTACAGTGTGTGATACCTCAGGCTGATACAGACAACATGAAGAGACATCATTCAACTGCTGCCATACTGGATTCCCTGCGGTGCTGCTCTGCTGCACGGCTCCTGAGAATAAAAAACCTTCATGGTTATTTATGGAAACTACCTGTCTCTTCCACCTGATCAATTATTTAACCCTTGGGAGTCTGAGTGACAAGAAGTCATCAAGTCTCATCTGGAGAAGCAATAATTTGTGGATAAGTCTTTTTCTCCACACTGCAAAATGACTTTCTGTATCATGGCTGCCAGCATCAAACAGTTTCTCCTTATTCAAGCTTTCTGCAGCACTGAGCATCTCAAGCATGAGTTGGTTTCCATCCTGTTACATATTTGCTGCTTTCACGCAGGCTTACTGCTCATTTCACATGTCACTTCTCCACAACCCGCCGAGTTCAGGATCTGGTCGTATTTTAATCTCATGGGATCCATCAGATTTAACCGTCTCATCAGAACAACAATGTCAATGGTAGTTAATCAATCAGGTGGTTGTGACCTCAGCTCTACAGAGACTGTATCTAGTTTCAGTCACAGCTCTTATTACTGTCACTATTACTTGGTCTGTTGCTTGTTTATTTTTTGGTGAAAGTTATTTTATTTAGTCCACAAATGCCTTGACTGTTGATGGGTTTCATTCCATATTAAAGTTCCTCTTAATCATTCCTCAGTAATAATTCATTTCTTCACCATAACTGTGTGCTCTCATCTAGTCAGCGTTGAAGTTCAAGCCCACAACCCGGCTGTCTGCAGAACCTCGGTGAAGGTTTCAGCAATAGCTGTCGAGCCAATCAGTCACATTCTGGGCTCTTTCTGTTTAACCGAAGTCTCATCACATCCAAAGCAGAGTTTCCAGAACATCCCAAGTACCTCTGTCACAGTCCCTCCCCCTGCTCTCCCCAGCTCCATCTTCATTGGAGCTGGGAGACCTTGAGCGATGAGGTGCTGGCAAAGTCCAAGAAGAACGGTCCTTCCTGTTTGGGCAGGAAGGTGGTGGGGATGACGTTGTAGATGCCTGCTGGGACGTGGTCGAGCTCCATGTAGCAGAAGCCACATCTGGAAAAGGAGAAAGACTTTCAGGACTGACAGTCGACCGTGTGCGTGTCCCTACTGATGCCTGATCTGTGGTCGGCACCTCCCCAGCTCCACTGGGGTGTTTTTGTTAAATCCACTGTACCTGTAATCTCCACTGCTCTTTTTCTGGGAGGCAGCCGGGCCCGGATCTCCCACCGTCGACACGGTCACCATCTCAAAACCGACACTGTACTGCCTGTAGACACACAGACAGAAAACCAGAGAATAAGCAACAGCTTCAGCACAGTTTCACTGTTGTTCAGTGTGGAGGGAAAAACTCTGGCAGTATTAGTCTATCACAGGTATTCTTTCATCGTTAAGTCCTGTAGAATGTAGAAGTTGCAGAACAGAAATGGTTACGAGATGTCTACGGAATTTTCAAAACTGCTGTGATCCTTGTATGTTCACATCAGTCTGTCTGTATTTACAGTCAGGCTTTAGCGCAATAAGCCAAAATCATGGACACATCCCTGATGTCTTGTCTGTACATGTTGGTGATATAAGAAGTTCAGTAGTCTCACTCATCTGGAAACAGACAAGTCATTGACTAAACTTCATGACTTATGTAAGTATTTCAAGTAAACATAATGGGAGACAGAACATTTGTTAAGTCACAGGCCGGGCCTACACACTGCAATCACTGAGTCATCCTGCTGTGTGTGTGTGTGTGTGTGTGTGTGTGTGTGCATGCGCAGGCGAGAGAAAAATCCAGAAGATCAATAAGTGCTAATGCCACAGTGTGGAAAGTCACTGAGTCATCGCGTTAATGAGTCATTTAAAAAGTCGGTCAGATTTATTTAAAACTGAGGTGAAATAAAATGATGGCGATGGCACCGATTCTATATTTGTATGGTTTTGTAACATGACTGCTTGGGTTTTATATCCATTTCAATTTCAAGAACAGAGCGCTACGATATCAGTATAAATATTCTGACACTGACATGACTGATGTGTGTTTGCTAACGCCGACAGGCAACATTACAGGTTTGTTTGTGCCGACATTCTGCATTTTCAGTCTGACCTGGATCCTCGGAGCTCGACGAGCAGCGGCCCCGACCGCTCCAGGTTAATCTGATAGATCGGGTTGTGTTTGTATGAATCCTTATAGTTTCCACAACCTCCAGCGCTGAGCCCCTTCCACTGGCCGTTAATCTGAAGACAGAAGCAGAGACGCAAACACAATGACTAGAGATTAAAGAAAGTGACTCCATACAACACATAATGCAGGTGTGTGGATAACGTACCCGTTTGGTTTGAGTGAAAGGATTTGGGATCTTGGAGAAGGTGAATTTGCATCCAGAGTATACCTACAGAAAGAAACCAAACCTATCATCATCATTACTTGTTTTTGTATTTTACACTGAACATGAGCTGGTCTATCACAAGAAACCTGGTTGGCTGATGGGGATTAAAAAGTAAACTGAGATTAGATGTTGGGTATAATTCAATGAGCTGTATAAAGCTCACAGGAACTTAAATATGAAGCTGGTGAATTAAACAAAAATGAGCCAAAAAAAAAAAGGACTATCAAATATTTTTTTGTTATCAGCAATTTTGTAAGTCAAAGTGTGGCGTGATTCCAAATGGTGGATATTGCAGTTTGGAACAAAGCTGTTAATTTATTCATGACTATCACAAAATAGAGTTTTCATATCAGCACTGCTCTGGTGAAAGAAACATTTGAAAGAAATCATGTTTCCTGCTTTGATCTCTGGTGAAAACTTGGCGAACAAGAGAGCGTTGAATCAGTTATTCTCAAGATGATTCTCAAAGAGAAAAGGGGAGAGAGAGAGAGAGAGAGAGAGAGAGAGAGAGAGAGGGGGAGGGAGAGAGAGAGAGAGAGAGAGAGAGAGAGAGAGAGAGAGAGAGAGAGAGAGAGCTGCTGCAGTGCTTACAGGAGTTCAGATGCTCACATATGAAACATACAGCAGACACGTGTACACGGAGCATGTTTTTTTTAAATGAGTGATTTCAGTGTAAACACTTCTCCACAGTCCTCGCTGCAGCAAGAGGAGCCCATGAATTATAAATGACTAAAAAAATATATTTGGGTCATGCACAAACACGCACAAACACACACGCACACACACACACACACAGAGCAGTGAAGAGGAGAGAAGAGACTGCAGGAAATGTGACATCGGAGGGAGTTGATGTTGAAGAGATTGACTTGAAGCTTAAATAATTGTCAAAACTAAAATGAACACAAATGAACAATGGGGTCTCTAAGTTAGCAAGACAAGTGATGCATGGATGCGTGGTGTGTGTGTGTGTGTGTGTGTGTGTGTGTGTGTGTGTGTGTGCTGTGGAGGCGATGAAGGACCAAAAGAAGAGGACGTAATGTGGGTGTAGGAAGAGACACAGAGTGAGCACACAGGCTTTCAGAGGCCAGTGAAGCAGATCAGCCAACTCACGGTGTCAGCAAGCCTCCAAGACAACAGGAAGGGCATCGAGGAAAGGAAGAGGAAGAGGAGAGGAAGAGGAGAGGAAGAGGAAGAGGAGTCTCTGGCAAATTATGAGTCTCCACGAGTTGATTCAATGCTTTTTAAGACCTTTGGTATCCTGCAGATTCCCTGGACTGGATGCAAACTCATACTGACACACACAGTTAAAGTGAAAGGTTCCTCACCCGCAGTGTGTAGTTGATGGTGTTCTGTTTCTCATACTGGGAAACCACCAGTGTGAAGGTGTGTGTCCCTGCGCTGGTCAGCCTCATCTTGGTCAGGTAATGTGGGCTGTTGATACGGATGCCGTCGATGTAAGGAGGGGGGTCCGCTGTGGAGGGAACCAGGGGAGTGTATTTATGATTAACAGCCCGACGGTTAAGATGGACCTTTTCATTCTGTTGAGTTTTTACTTAAATTTGAGTGTCTGTTGAGTAAAAGGACTGTTTGGTGAAGTCTTTCTTCTAAACTCTTGGAGTTGTGATGGACTAATCTGTTTTTAGGCCTCTGACCTTGTGTGTGTCTGTGAAATGGAAGAGTGTCGCCTTCAAACTGCTGCTGCCACAAAGCTACAGCACAAAGCTCACGGCTCAGTGCCACAGAGAGAAAAGGCGTCTTCTGAGGCATCGATCAAACCTTACCTGGGTAATAAACCTTCTTCCCATCTGTCTTGTAAACAACAAGGGTGATAAACTCCCTGTTTTGTGCAAAATCATCCTGGGCAAACAAACAGATAACAGTCATCAGACAAAAGAAGAAGAAGCATCACATTATCACGTCATAAACTTTCAGGTACTGAGGCCTGAACAAAACACAAATGTATCATGATACGACTCTGTCAGAATCTCCCAGCTCTGCTTCCCCACCTTGTCAGTGATGTGCCTGGTGAGCAGCACCCACACAGCAGCTCCCCCTGCTGGACACTGGACCTCCAGCTTGTACTGGGGATTGTTGGCCAGACTGTAGACGTCCTTCACGGGGCCCTGCTTCCCATCCCAGCTACTGCAGATGAGACAAAAACCAGAGCTCATATTTCAGACTGAGTCCACACTCTGTAAAATAGTGTCATTTTGTTTTCTTGCCAGCTCTTCAGTGGAAGAGAATTTACACTCAACATACATTTCTATGTCAATGTTAACAACATTAACAAATAAACACTTCAGACACACCTGTGAATACAGGAGGACTCTTTGAACAGGGCGGGGCTCCAGCTCAGGTAGATGACATCATAGTACTGACAAAGGTCCTCCCATGCGATCCAGAAAACACCTGGAGAGCAACACAGGGGAAAATATATGCACCACTTGGACTTGATGGAGCACCCGGACACATCAGCTGGGGATTGTCCATCAACTCTACGGCGGTGGGCAGATTACCCTGAGTTTGTAACCTTTTGTTGATTTGATATGATTGACTGGCGATACATCATTTCAGGTGACAATGACCAACGGCACCGGATTTAAGGTTAGTAGTTGAAAAAGAAGAAAGATTAAAAAACAGAAAATCAACTTCAGATGGTAATTTTTCTCTCCATATCACATTTAGGAAAAGAAAAAATACCATTATCAAACTTCTGTGCTGTCTTGGGGTCAAAGTTGAGGTATTTGAGGAGCTCGGGTGTCCAGTTCTTCTCATCCCGCTCGCTGTAACGGCCCTTCCACCGCAGGTGACTCCAGGGGTTCTTCAGCTGCAGGAAACGCATTCCCTACAGGAACAACACCGGACATGGTGTCAGCTACAACAGGTGCAGTAGGAAATATAGCTAGTGGCCATTCAGGCTGTGGATTTTACTGATTGACCGGCAGCTGTCATTTGGGTGGTCAACCTGTCAGGCTGATAACGCAGTGTGCTGAGTGTCAGATTGGTCGTTGTGTTGCCCTGACAGAATGGAGTCTTCAGCAGCTTAGTGAAAACAACTCATACTTCCTCTCGTGTCCAGTCTACAGTTTGGGGGAATATGTGAATGGGATTTCAGAATGTTGCGCTTATGAGGCCAAACTAACACAAAACTTTTGCATTTCAATTCAAACTGTATATAAATATATATAATAGCCAACTGAGAAACTGAATCAACCAATAACACCCAGAATGTTCAGGACTTCAGTTTTATATCAAACGTACCATTAAAGCTTATGTTTTCCACATTCCCTCTTATGATGACATACTAATGCTAACCTTGTAATCCCTGATGTCAAGAACAGCATAAGCGTGTGTCGGCACTAAACCCCATCTCTCCCCTTCCTCCTCTGTCATCACACCTGTTGCCGTGGTGATGAGGACGTCACCCCTGTGAAACCTGGCAACAGAGACAGAGAAGCAGACACAATACACAGATGTGAAGAGGAAAAGGAAAACAGGAGAAGAAACCCGGAGACAGATGGAGGCAGAGACACAAAAAGACAGTGTGGGGAAGAACAAAAGAGTTTGTTTTAAAGTAGGAAATAACCTTTTCTGTGTATGTTTATGTGCTGTTTACCTCTGGAAGAGCATCCGGAAAGTGTCGTCCTTGCTGAATGACTGATTGTCTGAGTGCATGGCGATGCGTTCTGGGATCCAGCCAGTGAGTGCGTGCAGATCGATGTTCTGTAACATAGCACAAATATAAAAAATCTGACATCATGTGACATCAGACTCTGGTGTGTATTCAGTGAGTGGCTTTTCAAAACCTAGAAGTGATCAGATGTATTTTACTACCAATCCAGACTTGCCTGGTCTGTTTAATTGAAAATGAAGGGATATATATAAATAACTCTCTGAATAAAATATTATTTTAAACTTCAGAGCTTTATTTAAATCACACTTTTGTTCCTCATTCTCAGCAAATCTCTGCTCCAGTTTTTACTTTGATCATATTCATATGGGTCCATGAGTGTTGTTCTCTTCATCACAGCAGGTGAAAGACGTCATTTAAAAATAGTTTCCTCTCCCGGTTTCTCCACCTTCACTCACCGAGTTGGAACCCGGGAAGTCGTAGCCTCCCATCACCTTCATGTAGGCCTTCTCTATCAGGGAGACCCAGAGCTCGTTCCTGTTGCTGGAGTAGGAGCACAGCAGCTCTCCGTTACGATCCACCGGCAGGTAGTCGTCTATTATCACCTGCAGCGGTGGCAGAGACAGGGAGGACGAGAAAAAAGATCATGACTTCAACTTTATGGCTAGTTTGTCTATATGCTGAGTGTCAGGCCAACAGGAGAAGAATTTTAAACCTGCCTTCTCCTTAAAATGTCAGATAGATTTTATAACAAATTCAATAATAAATCATTGAAAATCAATTTGAACTACAAAACTGACATTTTAGGTTAAATCACAATTCACATTTCTCAGTTTGTGCATCTACAAACGTTTGATTCATCTTTTCCATGTTTTATTGAGTTCATCACCTTTGATTCTTGCTGTTGTTCACAGCAACAAAGACGTCTTTCTCTGTAACTCTGTCCATTCACAAACAGCTTTGACTCTTAAACGTGTGTGTGCAGAATGTGCATTTACACTGTGCTATATTCTGCTCTATGTTGCATCTGTAGCTGATTTGTTTTTTACCTTCCTGGGAACTCCGTTGATGTGAAGCTTGACCATGTACTTCCCACAGGGGTTATACTCTGGTTCCCCTCGTCTGTTCTGAGGGTAGATGATGCTGTGGCACAAAAAACATGCAAGAACACAGACACACAATTAAAGTCTCATGGTCCCATGTTTGCCTTCACTGAAAAGGTCAGAAGAGACAAACTTGCCTTTAGTTGAAAATTAATACAAGTCTCAGATATAATGGATATGATGAAGGGTTTGTGGTTGTCTACGTGATCTGATCTGACAACTTCTGTGGATTTCTGTTTCATGATGATGTAAATGTTTGTTTAAGACGATATATGACAACATACTATGTCCAACAACATATGGAATATTAAAAGCAGAATGGGTCAAAAATGGGTCAAATCTAAAGATACTGAACAACAGCATAAAATACTGGTACTTGAAGTGAAAAACACAGAGGCCGCACACAGTACCTGGTGATGAGTTTCTTGCTGTAGCGCCTCTCGTAGGCCGCACTGATGGCTAATGACGCTACAAACGAACAGTCAGACACCACCGTCTGGAGAAAACGAGAGAGGATCACATACACACTGTGTTAGGATTTTGAAAGCTTAATGTTTAAACTCTGTATCACTGCCATGGTTTATTTTCACATGTTGAACATCAGGATCCTTATCCGTGATAAAGCTGCGCCCTCTACTGGCTGATTTCAAACAGTTCATACAGCCGGGGATTTCACAACATACAATATCAGCACACTGGAGAGAAACATACAGCTTCGCAATCTGGTCAGAGCTCAACGTACTGCACAGAAAATGACATGGAGTCAGTCTTGCACCAAAATACGGAGCAGCAGAGAGGAAAATTGTAACTACGTGAAAATAATATTTGACTTTTAACATTCAAATATGGGCAGTTTACAGGCAGATGCCTGCCGTACACACACACTATTAGAAACCATTAAAAAACATTTATACATTGTTAGTGTTCAATATACAGCAGATGGAGCCACGAGCTGCTAATCTGACCTGTTTGATGCTGAAGCTGGACACAGACATGATCATGGTTGGGCTATTGCAGATCTCATCTGGCCGGACCCAGCGGGAGAAGATGGCTTTCTGTTTGGGTGACAGTGCCAGTTTCCCTGTTTTGTCCCTGGTGAGAAGAATTTAAAAAAAAAACAACTACATACTCTGCCTGTCTATTACACCAAACTGCATGTTTTTGTCAGCAAATACTGATATTTGAGCAAAGCAATTCTTTTTATTTTTCACTGCACATTGGTAAAAAAAAGAAATGGATGTCTCAGGATAAAAACATGTGACATGTTGGATTAAGTGACATTTTAATAAAATGCAAGGACATATTTAGAAACCTTTTCCCCGTCAATGCTACAGGTGTTTGTTGAGGAAAAACAAGTCTTTAACTGACAACTTGAATTGTATATATTGGATTTGATAGAGTCCCGCTGACCTTAAAAAAATAAAATAATAGAAGACAAACTCACGAGAAAGGGACAGGAAAGGCAAATCTCTCCCTCAGGTCCACACTCATGAAGGGCACATAGGCTATGCCGTTGATTTTGGACGTACTCCTGGCAATTTAAAAGGACAAGATTAGTGCAACAGACATCACCAGACAGCACCAAGTAATTCATTTTCTTTTTTATATTCAACAGGATTTGTGTAGATTTCACACGGTTCCCACCTTTTCGCAAACATGTCTAGAACAAAATGGGCAAAATTAAATTTTTAGTGTAACTTAATTTTCTTTCTTTTTCACTCCAGTTTCAATTTTAAAAATGAGCTAGCAATTAGAGCTAATGAGCTTGAGTCTGAATCCTTGTGTTCAGTGCCACCTTTAAAAGGCCTTTGACAGTTACATATTGACCAAGATGAACAAAAATGGAATTGGCGGCTGGTGACTCATGTGACTAACCGTATCATAATTTCACTGCAGATTAAAAACATTTGCATGAATTGTTTTCAAAGACGTTTCAGTCAACTTTGTCTTTTTCCAGGACTTTTCCCGCACCAGGAAGTAGCATTAAAGATTTTTTTCCAGGTCTCACCTGAGCACCTCGATCTCCTCAGACGTGTAGCGCTGACCCTGGGGCTCGCTGGACTGGACCGCCCGGACCGGCTGGGGTTGTGGTCGGTCATGGAGGGTGAAGTCTGGTCCAAGGGGGAAAAACTGGCGAGCCGGGCCCCCAGAGCTGCCTACGCCGCTGGCCTTGATTCCAGAAGGCCCCGTCCTGTCCTGACTCTGAGCTGGAGTTAATTTGGACTGGGATTCTTTAAGACCCTCCGCCCTGACAGAATATAGATTGTTAAATTCATTATAAAAAATTGAATCCCTTTTTTAAATGAACAAAAAAAGGAAGAAAAAAATTGAAACACACATCTATGCTCTACATTATTTTTACATAAAATAAAACGTTGGACTAAAACACAGCCGTGTCTGGTGGACTTTCATAACTACAACAAAATATCAGCGCTAACTTTCAGGAGTACGTACCTGTCTAAAGCCTGACGTGCTAGCTGCTTCAGCTTGGTCTGCAGCGCCTGGTCCGACGTCTCGTTGGACTGTTGAAGGAGAAACAAACGTGAAAGCACGCAGGAATAATGTGAGGGAAGATCGAGTGAAAGTCAGTCACCGTCTCTGGGCGAGTGACAACAAAGAGGAAGAGAGAAAGAGCGAGACGTACCGTGTTAATGCACAGCTCCACAGCCTGAGTGTACAGCTCAACGGCTTCGTCATCATTTCCCTTCTCATCTTCTTCGAAGGCCTGGGTGACCAGGAAGTGGGCGCGCTCCAAGTCCACCTGCTGCCGGGACTTCAGCGGGTCACTCTTCTGTGCCTGGCCTGGGGTCAAAGGAACGGTTAGGACACACAACAGGAAGCTGTCCCTCAATGGAGAGATCACACGTTCAACCCTCCTGCTGATATTTCTCCATCAGTTAGCGTCATTACAGCTCGGATGTAACTACAAACAGGAATATCTTTTCATTTTGGGCAGCTTTTTTTCTTCTGTAGTTTGTGGTGCCGTTGAGCTGGACTGTGTTATATTGATTTCTGATTCAGCCATAATCATCTCTTTAGATTTGCTGTTACAGAAAAGTTTGCTTTTCATCTCACAGAAAACAGCAAGAACCTGCAACAGCTATAGACAGAACTAAACGTCATCCACTGGCTGTTCAAAAAAACAGGACACTCCCACAGTCTCTGTGGTCACACCCATGTGCACACACACACACAAACATACCCATAGTGTGGCGAGAGTCATGGAAACAATTAGACAGCAAACGAGAAAGTATGTCCTCAGGGCCAACTCAGTAACACTCCTGAACAACGTCCCACTTGTTACTAATAAAAGCACTTCACCTCTGCAACACTTTAGATCAGATTAGGGAAACTTTCCATGAACAGTAGGAAGTGATAAATTATAACATTTAATGCAAGTGGAGCTGCCAAACAGTGGAAACACAAAGACAGAAAAAACTCCAGCCTCACAGAAACCGTTTTGATTCAAGACACTGGCCATTTTGAATTTTTCTTTTCCAACAGCTCGTCCTGTGATGGCAGCGCTGTTTGTCTTTCAACACTCTAGTTGTGCGAATACATAAATGAACATGCAGTGTCAATATACTGAAAATGTATGTCCAACAAAAATTACAGGGGCCATGTCTGCAAATTCATTTTTCAACACACAGGAAATTACATGAAACCAATAACTGAGAGGAAACAGAAACCAAATTAATCCAAAAGAAAAAAACTTGATGAGCTTTAGAAAATGATCCAGCTGTTTAATTTGTTGTACATGATTTACAGAGAATAGATGTATAAAGGTATTGTGGTGTGTGCTGTGGTGCATTATTACAAAACTGTGTATGGAAGCAATTGAGTTTGGAGAAAAGCTGTAAAACTAGGAGAATCTGTGCAGGTGGATTCTTAAACACTAGACACTGATCACCCAGTTCCTTAGTCTCTGTCCATGTGTCACTCTGATGAAGAGCTTCAGTTAAAACTAGGAACAGATAAATCAGATCCCACGAGTCTCTCCTGAGGAGAGCTTACCAGCATTGTGGAGGGCTTGGACTCGATCCAGGTACTCGTTCACTTTGTCCTGGATTCCCTCCAGTTTGGACCCTGCCATGCCAGCATATATCAGGGCCTGGGCCGCCTCCTATAGCAAAAAATACCAAATACACATATGTTATAAGAAGATAAAGATGTTAACTGGCAGCCACTGACAGTCACAGATATCACTGTACTTTGATAGAGAGTCAGGACATTTCTTCATCCACTCTCTGATGTGATTACATGAACATTAAGGTAAAACCCAAAGCTTCATTAGGCAAGTAAAGGTGACTGTTTACTTCTAGGTTGGATGCTAACATTGACAGGCTGCAGCTGTTCACACCTGTCAGCTTCAAATGTTAAGCCACTTACCTTATAGTAAAAAACAGCCTCGTTATATTTGCCATTCTGGTCATAGGTGACAGCTGTTTGGGCAAACTTGACGCCGTCGAGCTCCAGCGCCGTGCAGTCCATGCTGAGCCCAACTTGTTGACAGCTCGGAGTTAGCCAGCTAACTAGGCTAGCTAACCGCTAGCTACCGTCAATCAACGAACCGTCTGTCTTCCACTCGAAACACGAGTCCTTTCATCAACTGGGACAAAACATAGTTAACATAATCCCGAGGAGAGGCTTCGATCCCTCGGAGGAAACCAGCTACTTAAAGTTTTGCTTTGCCTTTTGACAGATGACAAACTGAAACAACCGGATACCAAAACAACCATGTTGCTTCCGGGTGACACGATTCGCGCAGTCGCAGTAGAGACCACAGCACATACAATAACTGTTACATTCAGGTGGCGCCAGCTGAGTCCAGCGATGGATCCTGGTGGGATTGTTTAGTCTAATTAATAAAGATAAAGACAACATTTGCACATAAAATAATTTAATGAAGAAATGGTCAGGAAATATATCTTTATGGTAATAAACGATATGATGATAAACGTGCAACAATGAACAGCTTCTTATCACACTGACATTTTGTTTTTCGCTTCTTTCTTGACAAAACAAAAAACAGTGAAGATACAGCAGAGAAAAACTTGAACAGACAACATGACATTTCTCTCTCAGCTGAGTCTCGCTGCTCTGATGCTGTTTGTGCTGATGTGGAACAGACTTTTCTTATTCTGTTTAAATGTGTTACAACATCCTGAATAAGGTTGCTGTTTCTCACTTGCTGAAGCTCACTGATGATCCCAAAGAGCAGTACATAAGAAAAAGACAGTAACACAAACGCGCGGCAGCATTTTCATCTATATGAGACTAAAACAGGAATTTGCTTCCAGTTTGGAGCAGAACAATGAAAAACTAGGCAGAGGAATATAAAGGAAGATTAAAAATAAAAATAGAAAGAAATAGAAAACTGATAATAAAATATGAAAAGTACTATAAAAATATAAATACATAACTGTCACCTCTAAATATTAATATTCATTACAGGTAAATTTAAAAATAAAGGAACATCTTATCAGAATACAAATGCTTAAAATGCTTCTGATGAGAACAAGTGTGGCAGCGCTCCCTGTTGGCCAATCAGCAGCAACAACTTAAAATGTTGCATGACAGTAAGAAATAAGAAACACATTCAGATTTATTCATAATTAAAAGCTTGTCCCCTAAATGTTGTTGTCATCAATAGTCAGTACTTACAGTTCCTAAATAATCCAATATCTAATTGCTCATATATATTAGAACTGAATGTCTTTTCCAGCAACAAACACACACAAAGAACATACAGCTTTATAAAATAATTCACTTTGAATAAATATTTCTTTTCTCTGTAAAATAAAATCTATTTCATTTTTTTTTTTTGAAAAACAGTTTCTCATAGTTTGATATTCATAAGTCCGGTGATATCATCTCACATGTCATTAATCTTTACCGTATCCTCGAGTTTGACTGCGGTGTTTAAACAGACAAAGCCGTCTTTTTGCATATCCACTGTTTTTTGTCAGCACAGCTCGCTGCTGACCAGCCTTCGCTCTGGAAAGACATTACACACTGACCGTCGGCAGCTGGTTGTTGTATCCAGGAGCTGAGAGAAAAACATGATGCTTAGATTAAGGTTGATTTTATAACTCGAAATGTTTAGAAATGCGTCTCTTACTCTTGAGTCAGATCACTTCCATTGACCCACTTCCATTTTCCACCTTCAGCTCTCAGGCCGATCCAGTATCCATTGACCCCTGAACTCCCCCAGCTGTGTTCTTTGATGAAGGCCTGAGCACAGAAACACAGTTATCAGATAATCAAACACTTAAATAGTTCATATTTTGATTCCACACAGGCCGTCATTAAAAAAAATCTCCCAGTTTTCTTGTTACCTTCTCCTTTTGATTAGCAACAACAACCAAATCTGAATTCTTTTCTTTGCAGTTTGCTTGAGCTTCATCCCAGTTTTTCCGGTCACCAGGCCTGGCGTCATGAATCACGTAGCAGCTGGACTGATTCAATAGCCAGCCCTTCTCACAAGAGTTACACTTCCTTTCTGAAACAACAGAGACCAACAGATAAACTACATTCCTGCATCCTCATATTATTGCTATGGTTGATTTTGGAACTAATCCCCGTCTTCTGAATGTACCTTCATTAGTTGTAATGGGGCAGTAGGCATCAATGGTCTGCTGAGCTTGACTGACGCTGTGTTCGTTCCACTTTGTCTCCATTTCTTGGATTTTTTCACTTAAGTTGTCGTTCTGTGTCTCCAGCTCCTGGTTCTGCGTCTTCAGCTGCTCGTTTTGTGTCGTCAGGTTCTGGTTTTCTTCAGTCAGCTTTGCGAGCTGGTTTTCTAAGACAGCATGGGATTGAGTCAGATTGTGGAGGTCCCTCCTCAGGTTTTCGTTTTCTGAGCTGAGCCTGTGGTTGAGCTTTGTCAGGTTGTGATTGACAGCCAGCAGAGTCGTTTGGTTGTCTTTTAGCTCGTTCAGCTCACTCTCTTGACTTACTGTAACTGCAAAATGAAGATGAGTTTCTTAAGAGGCAGTTTTTTCCCCCGTCCATTTTGTTTTTGACATTTTTTGCCACTGCATGCAAAATAATTAAATGGCTGCACATTGTTATGAATAAAAATCACTGATGCCATACATTGATTATTCTGTCTAGCAATTTTGGTCTGGTTCGTGCACAAACTACCTGTTTTGTATACTTACGGTAGACACAGGCTGCGATGACACCCAACAGCAAAAAGACACAAAGGATCCCAAAACAACAAGCCAACGTCTGACAGTGGCGACTTCTGTTGTCGGCTTTCTTGTCTGGCAAGAAAAGAACAAATACAGATATGAGTTGACCAAATCATGACGGTCTCTTTCAAAGTTGATCTGTTTAGTTCAAAAGTGAGTCTTTGTGTTCGTGTCCCTCCACGGCAGCTCGACAAGAAAACACTGTCCGGGATCCTTAATGGCCGATAAAAACAGGACATATGATCACAGCAAGCAAATCATGTTTCAGTATTCATGCGGGCACCCGACTGATGTTTTTAGATGCAATTGAAAGAATTTGAACCCATCTTTCAAGAAAAATGCTTTTTGCCATTGTGTTAAAAGCAGTAGAAGCAATAATGGTGATATCAACAGCAGTATTTTGTTGTAGTCGTGGTTGTAACATTAGTTGCAGCTGAATTTAAAAAAAGTTCAAACTGGAGAAACTACAGTGTGATGGCGTCTTTGGTGGCTCCATCTTTCAACTACAACTACAACTTCATTTAGCAGATGCTTTTATCCAAAGCGACGTGCATTCACACACCGATGGAGCAGCCATCAGGGGCTGTTCAGTATCTTGCCCAAGGACACTTCAGCACATAGACTGCAGGAGCCAGGGATCGAACCACCAACCTTCTGATTGGTGAACAACCGCTCTGCCTCACTTTTAATGGTAGTGACATATGGTAAAGTAGTGGTCGTAGTAGTTGTAGTAGTATTACTAGAAATGTTCCCAGTTGCAGTAATACCTGAATGTTGTGCACATGTTTCTCTTGTTTTCTTACCGTTTGTGTCACCAGTTTGTTCGGTCGTTTCGCTTCGCACCTTCACTTCATCGTACACGGTCTCCTCCTCCTCCTTTTGAGCTGAAAGGTTGAAGGTCATAATCTCATGGTTAATGACTGTGTAGTGTAGAAATGACGAGGGCTTTTAAAGGCTCATACCGTTATTTCAAATTAACCAAACATTCAGTTTTCTGTAGACAGACTGAAATCAGCTGGTACAAACCCATGATGATGAAATTTTGCACAGTTAGCGGATCAAATGAAAGAGGAAACGCTGTCCACTGTTTTGGGTAGCTGTGGTCAGGGTGGAATCTCCATTGTGAGTTACAAAAATGGGCAATACTAAACGAAACAGATGACAACAATGTGCTGGAGCAGCAGATGACAACAATTAGATAGACAAACAATGTGATATTAGAGAATCAGCTAGAACCTAATTTTACCATCACATCATCATTTCACATTCTTAAACAAACAAGACTTTGGGAAATGGTCAATTTAGTTTTGAAAGTCAGTTTCTCAAAGCAGAGGACACAATCAATCCAAACAGTTTAATGACTAGACTTAAATTTTATGGGGTTCTTTGTCGACCATAATTGACTTTGGGATTTTAAAAACATAAAATCAAATGTGGTGGTTTAGCTCAACATCTAGTTTGCAGCTGCTTCCTACACTTTACAAAACAGCATTTCCATCATGTCATACTGCTGATTCTTCAACTCATTTTGCCCACATGGTAAATGATGAGCAGATTTTCAAAACAACACATTTTGCTCACAAGACACAGAAAAATGTGAACTTACTTGGATTTAATATTATATGAAGATGGTCACACAAACAAAGATAGTATAACTGATCCAAACCAGTAGCTTGACAAGTTTTGAACAATCTTTACTAAATGAACTAAGCTTACGTTGAGGTGGGGATTGTCTGGTAGCTTTGAACACAACAGTAGCGTAGTTCACCTCGTCCTCGGCCATGACTGCAGTCTTTGTGTTGAGTTCTCTGTGACTTGTGGAGAGAGAGATGTGCCACTATGTTTAAACCACCGAGCATCTTTGACTGTTCGTGTCCTCCTTTCAGTCTGTCACTCACGACCTGGAAGTGAACAACTTCTGCTTTTGTTTGTGAAAGTAATTTGCATTTACATCTTGTTGGGAAAGAACTTCAAACCTTATACATCATGTTCCTGTACTGTGCAAAGAGAATCATCAAATAACAGGCAGTGTTAGATACAGTGTGCATGCATGAAGAGGTTCGCTAATATTTAACTTAGGTTGTTTGTTCTGTGTTCTGTCGGGAAGCACGATTCATGCTCTCTCCACAATAACCACACGTACCCTCACACCGACTGCTTTCTCACACGTTATCACATTTTCAGCCTGAGAATCTACATGTGTGAGCTGTTGTTCGTAATCATCAATGTTCGAATAAATGCCATTTAAGACACAGACCAATACGTGTGTAACGCTTCTGTTTGGTTGAAATTGTTGGAGAGCTAATGAGTGCTTACAGAGCAAACTTTGATCTTTTCCTGTTATAAGATTTCAACTCTCTTTTCTCTTTTCTCTTGTGTCTGCAGTTCTTGTGGTTCGCCACATTGCTGTTTTCTGGGTCGGGCATCTTCAACCAAAATAAATAACATTAACATAAGGTGAGAGAATCCATCCTCCAGCCTGGTTCAGGGTAAGACGTCAGCTGGCCCCTCGTGGCCCCAGTGCTGTTCAAATGTATGTTCATGGTCTCCAGGTGATGACTTGAAATGATTTTTTATCTATAGCACCACTTAATGATTATCTCCCAACTCTGTTCACACAACTTCACTCTGGTTACAAATATTTATTTTAAGGTTACTTCAGACTGTTTTCAAAGAGGAAGTAAAAAAAAAAAATGCAAAATCAGTTTCCTGAACTTGTTTTAAACTGTTTTAGTTTCCTTGCTTTTATATCTGAAATATGAACTTCTGTGATATGGGTGCTGCTCATGGAGCTTGCATAGTAAACTCCTGCCGACTTCTTTTGAAGCTGAACAGTAGTTTTACACTGCTGGTGATGATAAGATCTGTTCACTGTTAGTTATGTGCAGTAACAGCTGCTGAATATTTCTACTGGTTTGACTGTTGCTTGTTCTGAAAGCTGCTTATAAGCTCATATTTGTTTGTAGTCAGTATCTTGTGAAACAGCATTTAGAGCATCATTGGACACTAAAGCTTTGATAAACATCCTTTTGATTAGGAATATTGATTTGAGTGAGAACATATCAAACAAAGGCCGAACTTAATGACAGCTTTTATGATGCTTGTCTGTGTGGTGTCTCCTCATCAGAGGTAGAGGAAGTTTTAAAACTTTATTGAGGCTCAGTTATAGAAGAGCAGCTCTGGAGCAGACCTTCGTCAAACTCCCTTCAGTTTGGTCAATATGGGTTGTTATGAGAGATTTGGGGATTTAGGCTTCCTTAAAAACCTTTGTAGCTTGCATTACACCTTTCTTAAGACCCACTGTGTTGAGTAAGATGCAGCTTGTGGTGCCTCGTAATACTGGGCAACACTAGGCTGTTGCAGTGTTGAGAGATGCCCACTAGGTGGAGATGGAGAGGCCAAGCTGGTGCCTTCCCTGGCATCACTGGATCCTCAAACTTACGTTCTGTTATAACAGAGCGCGGTGGCTCAGTGGTTAGTTCTGTCGCCTCAAAGCAAGAAGGTCACATCCTCAGGTACGTTGTACTGTTGTAATGTGTGACAAGACATTTGACTTCTGAGTAGGAATTCATTCCCTTTACTCTGCAGATCCTGTGAGTTGAGTCCAGTCTGCTGAGGCGGGTTGGTAACAAAATTGTTAAGAAGAGTTCACACTTTGCATTATTTAGTTTAACCATGAACAAACATCACTGAATGCAGTTTCCAAACATGCAGAGGAGCACAGGTGAAATTCTTTCAAATGAATTTAGAAGGACGCTCTGAGTGCGACTCGGCATCGACCTCATGATCATCACGACCAAAATCTTCCTGCACGGCCTCCATTGTTCTCTTCCTTTCCCGACGAACAACAACTGAAGTGACCAGTGTTTCCAAAAACAGCCCGAAGTTACAGGAAAAGATTTGTTTCCTTTGCAACACATGGTGAAAGCAGGTCTGTGTCAAACTGGAATTTCATACCACATGATTATAAAGTAGCCTGAATTTTTTATTTATAGTTGTTTTTGTTACATTTGAATTGTACTTATTGTGTTTCATTACTTTTCACCACAAACCGAAATAACTTTATTTTTCTGTGGCCAGACATTTACTTTCAACAAGAGGTTGTTAGAAACTCAGATGGTTAGTTTGTTTCAGCACCGGCTTCCAATGTGTCGCTTATAACACAGTTTAAATTTATATTGTTTGTCTAAAATTCTCTGGTTTAGGATCAAAATCCATCTGACTGTCTTTTACTACACCAAACCTTTCATGTTCCACTTCCTTTGACCGAACATCAAGCAAAAAATCTATTTCACTTACCATCTATCTCAACCTTGTTTCTGGTTTTTATTGCTTGTGTTTCTGGTTTGGTCTGGTTTCATACGTCACACACCTGAGGAACCAATCCTGTCTACTTGCAGGGCGGGGATACGGTGAGACGAGCTGGTATCGTAGCTACGTATCGATATTTCACAAGCCAACTTTCACAATTTTCAAAACGATGGCAGAGACGTGTTCTGTTTTCGATTGCAAAGCTGCGAAAGGAGAAATGTTGAGCCTTCATGTTTTACCAAAGATCTGAAAATACAAGAGCCAAACTTCCAGAGAAACCTTGGTTTGCAGGACACATTGTCCAGCACTGTTTTAACACATAACTTATTGAAGCCCGACGCTGCTCTGTCCGTTCATCCTGAGGACACAGAGAGTACGAGCCAACATGGGGAACTAGTAAGTTTTATTTTCCTTATGTTTTCTCCGTTGCCTGCAACGTGACATGATGCTTCATGTCAAATGCTGACAGGACATGTTCTATGACTCGGAGGTGTCGACGAAGAAAGTTACAGCAAATGTTACTCAAAACAGTTTGTCAGACAGCTGAGCTGCTGAATGAAACGATGGCTGTGTTCATTACGATAGTAACAAGCAGAGGTTTGTATGTTTGATGAGCAGAGTCGAAGGTGATGAGGACTATTTAGATCCGTGGACACTATATGAAGCTCCATCTGCAGAGTTACATCTAAGATATTTTATTTATTTTTAAGTGAAAAAAAAAACGGAACAGAAGATGAGTTTTTAGGGGTGAAATCTTACACCTCTGGGCCACCAGGACCCCCTGGTTTTTTATTCATTTCTTTTTAGGTAGTCAATCCTGTTCACTCTTGTTATTTGTCACTTGCAGTGTTAACAATCAGTGTCGGTGTTTGTCAGTCGAACTGCGTGGGTGGTACTCGGATGTCTTTCACCCTGGGCTCCCGATAATGATGTTTGGATTTCTGGAGGTTTTTCCTCAGCTGGAAAAAGTCCCAGTGATGAAAGAGTTAATGTTGGACATGACATCACTGCCTCTCTCTGCCCTTTCCCATCTCCTCCAGCCCTCCTTCTCATCTAATCTCTCCTTCACTATTGTTTCCTCTGCCCACCCTCTCCCTCTCCATCCGTCCTCATCTCCTCCCTCTCCAGCCTCCAGTCTCCTCCTCTCCGTCCCCGGCCCGGCCCCTTCATTAACTCCAGTATGAAAGAGAAGCCTCTTGCTGGCAGTCACATAACCAGAGGAGCCTCACAGGAGCCTCACTCAGACAAAAACCCTGCACTGACTCAGGCCTGGACACAGACATACAGTCAGCTGCCAAATCATAGTCAGTGTTCCTCTGAGTGAGGCCTCTGTTTGCCAAGTCTCTCTGTTTTCTGCCCCCGACATGGAGCTCCACAGTGTGCACAAAACCTTTCACCACCTGGGTGAGGAGAAGCACCAGATGCTGAACCTGAACCGACGCCTGGAGACCTACCTGAGCCGGGTCAAGCTCCTGGAGGAGGAGAACACTGTTCTCGCAAAAGAGATCCAAGCTCTGAGACGCAGCAGTCACGGAGCCTCGACACGAAGGAAAGGCCTGGAGGAAGAGCTGCGGTGGGCGAGGCTGGAGGTGGAGGCCGCCTGGAGGGACCGGGTCCACACAGAGCTGGAGGTGGGCCGACTGAGCGAGGAGCTCCAAGCACTGGACCAGCTGAGGCAGAGGGAGGCTGAGGCCCAGGCGAAGGCCGAGATGAAGCTGGAGCAAAGCAGGAAGGAGATGGAGGAGGAACAGAGGGCACAGATGTGGCTGAGGGAGAAGGTCAATCAGCTGGAGCACGAGATGAGGCACCTGATTCAAACCCATCAGGAGGATGTGGCTCACCTGGAGGCCACTTTGACCCGTTCCAGAGCCACACTGCCCCCCACACTGGCTCAAAGAGGCAACCAGACACCAAACCTCCTGGAGCTGGGGCAGGAGTTCTCCCAGAGGGCCACCAGGGCTTGGCAGGAGACAGCGAGGGCTTATCAGGGCCAGTTAGCTCGGCTCGAGGAGTCGCTCAACCAGGCCAGGAGCCGTTTAGCCCAGGTGGGTCAGGAGAAGAGCGAGAGCCAGCTGAAGCTCCGAGCCCTGGAGAAGGAGATGGCCTCAGCTCAGGACGTCAGGATGCATCTGGAGAAGACGGTCACCCAACAGGGACACAAATACAGCCAGGAGGTCCAGCAGCTCCAGGTGAGAGCACAACATCCACTCTTTTAACTTTGTCTATGGCAGCGAACAAACAAATATTTTCAGTGTTGATTGAGTGAAAAAAGATTAATCTTTATTCAGTTAATGAATTAACTCTATAAAATGACAAACTAACAACTGTTCAGAGCCTTGAAAAACTCATTCTAGTTCTTGATTCTAAGTAGCTTAAAAAGTCAGTTGACCCAGTTAATCAGATCAGCATTACAACAAACATACATCTGTGTCATCATAGTGTCAATCAATATTTACTACGAAAAGAACTGGTTGCAGATTGAGGAACTTCAGTTGTGTGAAAACAGCGTCGTCCTCACGCTCAGCTTCACAGAGTCTCACGCCTTTGTCATAACTTCATGTGGCACAAATAGACACGATGACAAACCACAGGGGAGTGTGAACAGTTGATGCTCGACTCTGAGATAAAATAGAGCTTATCATTGTGCTCCTGCTTTTCAGATACGTGACTGGTCAAAACTTAAAGGATCAAATACTTAAACATCAGATCTGTTTGGTATTTTTTTTACATTTTGGCTAATATTCAGGGTCTTTAGTAAAATGCCAGATGTCTCTCTGAAGGCTCGAAGGAGCATTGTGAGTTGTTGCCCCGGGGGCTTCCCTCCCTCAGTCTGCTCATTTGATATTCTGATGGAATGAAAACATTTGTGTCTGAAAGGGACGGACAGCTTCATATTTATAGGTCGGGTCTGTTGGGATTAGTTCTGGGTCACAGTGAGGTCTGAGGGGTGAAGCAGCCAAATTAAACACTTTCCAGGACAATGCTGCGTCCTCCCAGTGTGGACAACCAGTTTACACTGTCTGTCAAAACGAGTCAAACCTAAAGTGTTAACTTGTAGAAACGCTCTGATTTTAACTTTAGATTAATGCAGTTTAAATAAAGACCTGATTCTCTCAACAGCATTTGAAGAACACACAGACTTTGACTAAGAGAAAGTTTATTTTCACTGTGAGCATGTGGTCATACCTTTTCTTTTAAACCACTTCCTGTTTTGGCAGGAGGTGTTGGAGGGTCTGCAGGCGGAGAAGGAGGAGCTGGGCCAGAGGATCGATGGCGTCGTCCTGGAGAACCGAAGCCTACTGCAGGTGAAGATGTCTCTGGGCCTGGAGGTGGCGACGTACAGGTACGCTGCACTGACGCTGCTTTTTATACCTGATTATCCTGAGCCTATCCTGGCCTATCCTGAGCCTATCCTGAGCCTATCCTGAGCCTATCCTGAGCCTATCCCGGCCTATCCCGGCCTATCCTGAGCCTATCCTGAGCCTATCCTGAGCCTATCCTGAGCCTATCCTGAGCCTATCCTGAGCCTATCCTGAGCCTATCCTGAGCCTATCCCGAGCCTATCCCGGCCTATCCCGGCCTATCCTGAGCCTATCCTGAGCCTATCCTGAGCCTATCCCGGCCTATCCTGAGCCTATCCCGCCTATCCTGAGCCTATCCCAATATGCAGTCTGTGAGAGGAGAGGAGGACAAATCACATCTTATGATCATATGATTCCATCCAGAAGGGCATCCTCCTATCTATATGTACTTTTGAAAAATGTATGAATGAGATGAGACATGTTTAGTTTAGCTTAAGGACTAAAAAACTATTGTGTAAACAGTTTGATTCTGTTCAGTGTTTAAAGAAATGCACCTGTCAGCTCCTCTAAAGCTCAACAATTCACACATCGACTTTCTTGACAAACAGAAACGTGAAAACAACAATTTGTGATTTTACTGTCGGGTGTTAAATCTCTTCTGGACAAAACTAAATTGTAGACAAATGTCGTACAGCCACAACCTCAGTATGTTCAAATACTGCAATATTCTGCTGACAGTAACAACAGTATCACCAGTGATGGCAGTGATTTGTGATACTGCAATTGGATGTGAGTTCGCTGTTGTTCAGATATCGACTGTCTACTAACATGTCAGCTCTGCGTCCTGTTCTTGCATTTACATCAAAGATATTTTCATCAGTGGGAGAAAAATATCCAGTATAACTGTTGTTTTGATCGTTGTCATTTAAAATGAAACGGCAGCTGGAGCGTTGATAGAGATTTGTGTTTTTGAAGTCGGCCTTTCCTCGACTTTGACTTTTAATGATGTGCAGCTTTTATGAAGTGTCAGTCATGTTGCTGTGAAAAAAAAACCTTTGGCTTCACGCTGTGATGTGAAAGCATGAAAACTTCAGCGGATGATCCAAGGAACTTACCTGTTTGATGTCAGACAGGTTCAAGACAATCGTCGCATTGAATGTTGATTTCAACACGCTAAGAGTCAAGTGTTGGGGCTCGTGTTTTTGATGTTTGTTAAAAGCCGCCTCACTCACAACACGATGGGAACTGACTGAGTCGTGTGTGTCAACGTCCTTTGTCTTTAAAACAACTGTGAACAAAATGATTTACTCATTTTATGATCACGCTCACATGTTAATCATCGACTGCTCTTCCTTTTTAAAAACATACCGTCACCATCTTGACCCTTGTACTTGATAATCAATCAATCATTAATCATTTTATTATTAATCAGATATTTTCGATTAAATACAAGTGGCGTTCATCCCCAGATTTGGTTCCATATGTCCACGTGGTCCAGACTGGAAAAGTTAGTATGATCAATAAGCAGCATGCACGAGTTCACATGTCACATATAAGATTAGAAACTGGGTGAAACCCCACGAGCTGAGCTCTCATCCCTGATCGAGATGATTAGTTTAACCCATTGTGACTCTGCTTCTCAGTAACAGTGTAGACAAACACTGAGAAGCCGTCTGGACTAAAGCTCGTCTCATTGAAACAGCAGCCTCTGATGTCTTGGACGGAGTAGTGGTGTCTCCTTTCTCCTTCTCCCCCTCCTCACAATATTGACCCTCAGCCTTCAGTGAGAAGCTGCCGATTTATGAGCTGTGGGAGTCTAGAGTAACGGCGGTGGGGAGCGAGAGGGGGGAGCAAAAACTAGAGGACAAATTTCAATGTCATTCACTGCACAGAAAACTTTTAATCAAACATAATCTTGCAAGGAAACAGACAGAAAAATGTGTTACACTGCCAGACGAGCAGCTAATTATCAGAGTGTATGTGCTGGAATGGAGCGTCCACATGTGTGAATGGAGACAGAGGTATTAGTGCTGCATGGGCTGCTCATAATATCTGCAGTCATCGTGTGTGTGTGTGTGTGTGTGTGTGTGCAGATGGCTCCTCAATGGCCTTTCCTTCATTACCATAACAACAGACCTCAGTGTGTTCCTGCTGCTCAGGAGCAACAAAAGTCGGCCTCCTCCCGTCTTCTGTTTGCAGCATCACGTCGGCGTTCGAGCATTTACAGCTCGTCCAGATTCTAAACATCACAATATTCACACCTGCTTCTCTTGTTGTGTTTCTCTGCAGAGCTTTGCTGGACAGTGAAAGCATCAGGGGAGACGTGTCGATGTTAAATCAGCCAAGAAACATTTCCATCACAGGTAATTAAAGTAAACAGTATCAATACTTCAGCACCATGTCGGCAACTTCACTGCTGCAGCGTTCAGAACCTCAAAGTGTCGCATAAATCCTCTCCTTCATCTCCGCTCTCCAGCTACATTAATACTCCCCTTTGTGAGGGTATAATTTCCCTTCGTCTAACTAAAAGCCCCTCAGAGTGGGGGACATGATATAATTTGTAATCGCATTAGTCTAACTGGGCAGGGTGTGTGGGGGGTGGGGGCTTGGCCAAGGGAGCTGAGGTCGTCACTTTGGGTCCTGTAATGTAAGCCACCGTCCCCAAAGGTTATTGAGCCATATGGCTTTGCTTTCCGGTAACTTAGACAGTGGTGAAAGGAAATGACGATCAATATCTCCCCATTAGTGTCAGACCTCCATTGAGAACATACATTTTTGATAATGCTTGGGGAGGCAGGTTCTCCACAGCATCTCTGTCACGTTAAGATTACTGCGGATGATTTGAACTGCTAATACAAACATTTTAGGATTCAGCATATTTGGCAGAAATTGGTTGTTTGGTTTAAAACATCAATGCAAGTCATTATTTTTGCAGGAGCTCAGTTCATCGTGTATTCATGAGGTCTGCTCTTGTCCCCCACAGATGCAGTTTTCAGTCCTCGAGGGGTTAAAAAGAATTACCAGACCCAGCTGTCTGCTTGCCACAAAACCACTTCCCTCTCATCTGTCTGTGGCACAACAGGAACACGGCCAACAGCAATAACTGCAGCAGCAAGCTGGAGTAGAAAACCTGTAACTCTCACTCAAACAGTTTCACTGAAACCTGCATGTGAAGACACAACAAAGTCAGAAACTCCTTATCCAAAAATACTGCAGGATGGAGCCGTGGAAAATTTCCGACCACAGGAGGTTCATGAGAAAGTCACATATGCTGAGCCTCTGTCGCCTCCTAATGAGCAGGAGGCTCTTGCTGAAACATCAGAGGACAAAGAAGGTGAGGAGGCTTGGAGCAACGTTGGTGCTGAACCTCCTGAGGAAACACCAGTTGTTGAGTCAGTTGTCAGTTATCAGGTTGAGTCCGGCCTCAGTGCAGAGCCGCCCATCAATGATGAAGTGAATGAGCATCAGATCGCCACGCCCGACCTTACACCATACCGCGTCAGAATGACTGAGGATCCCTGTGGTTTCTCCGATGAATCAGACACAAATGTGCCTTTTGAAACACCTGCTGAAAAAGAAGATATGCAAGAGCCACATGCTCCGGTTGATGCATGGGTAGAGAAAGAGTGTGAAGGCAAAGAAGTAGAGCATGTGCCAGAGGAAACCTCAGATTCTGAAACTGAGGCGCTACTTGAACCAAACTTCGAATCGAGGACGAGCAGTCCAGTGTCTGAATATGAGCCTGAAGAAAGTGTGTTTAACAAAGTGACAGAGTTCAGCCAAGATGAAAACGTCTTAAAGGAGGATGTAGCTGAGATAAGGAAAGAAATGAGCGGTTCTGTAGCAGAAACAAACGAGATGGACGTCGAGGATAAGTTGTACCCTGACGGTGAAGAGATGGACACATGGGATAGTGTGATAGAAAGGAAGGTTGATCTGAAGACAGACGATGGCCTAAAAAAGGATGAAGATAAACGGCAGCATGCTGAGCCAGAAGAGGACATATCGACAAGAGAACGAGAGCATGAAAAGAGAGAAATTAGGCAAGATTTTGCTGCAGATGTACAGAAACAAGTGGCCTCTTCAATGCTGGACACACAGGCAGATGATGAAGAACAGCGTGCAGCATTAAACCAAGATCACGCACCGCTTCCTGACAACGAAGACGATGACGAAGAGGAGGATTCTCAAAATGTCTCTGTGTCGTGGAGGACGGAGGTGGAGAGCGACAGCTACGCTCAGGACAACACTCTCGCCGACACCCGTCCTCTGATCCGATACAAGAGCAACGAGACTGACGCAAATACTCAGGCGTCACATGTGGATGAGAGCGAGTCGAGTGAAGGCGAACAGGAAAAGAGGATCGAAGAGACGGGAACTGGAACGTGGAGCGAAGGCAAATCAAAGAGATTTGGAACTATGGAAGATCTGTGTGAAGAAGTTGAAGGTGAAGCTTTAGATGAGGAGTATGATCTGGGATATACTCATATTGAGGACGGGGACGTTGGCCAAGGTGTGACTGTAAGAGAGTGTGATACACTGGTGAATGATACAGAAAGTGCAGAAGAAATGATCAGAGAAGTCAGCGAGGGACATTTGGATGAAGAAACAGAACTTCCTAAACTCATGTTACCCACAAATGTGGACTATGATGAGGAGTTGGAGACAGACAGACTTGTAGAACAGGAACTAGAAAACATCGCGACAGACAGCTACGCCGCTCACTTCGCACAGCAGCAGGTTGGTGCGAGAGAGGAGATGCTACATCTGCAGCACGAGTCTGTCGAGGAAATGGCGGAGAACGAGGAGGCTGAAAACACAGAGGACGTGTCTCCCTGTGTCGAGCCTGAAGAGACAGCAAACCGTGAACATCCGTCTTCCACTGCAATTTTAGATGAACCTTATGCCAACCTATATTTCAGTGAGTCGTCAGCGGTTGTGCCTCAAACAGACACTGATGAAGGAGTCCAGCAGAAAGATCCAGAGAAAAGAGAGGAAGAGGATGAACACAATGTGTCAATGGTGACACATGTTGACGTAACAGAAGATCCCTCCAGCTTCTGCGACTTCATCAGCAGGCCTGACACGGACAAAATCGACAAGTCAGAGGAACCAAACTCTGTGTTACAGGTAACAGCAGATCAGGAAAACCAGCCAGATGTGACTGTCCCCACCGAGGTGAAAGAGGCTGTGGAACCGTCCAGTGTTTCTCAGGAACATCTCATCAAGGAAGTGGCAGATTCTCAAGAAGCTCCAGAAACAACTGAATGGGAAGTCCTCGAGAACCCGAGTGAGGACTTTGAAATTAGAGATCAGAAAGATTATGAATCAGCTGAAAGTTATCTCCGCGTTGACGGAGGCTCTAATGAGACACATAAAGAGGAGCCGATGGAGATGAACCTCAACAGTAAACCTGATGACAACGATATCTTTGTGGTGAAAGACTCAACGGAACAACTGGACACAAATGGCAAAGACAACAGCCTCCATGATTTCTTTAGCTCTGGTGTGAAGAGTGACTTCTGGATGTCCGGTGCCTCCTATCAACCAGATCACGGCTCTAACGAAGCAGCTGAGCAAACAAATCAGAGTGTGGGGTTTGCTGACAGCTTGGTTTGGGGGGATTTAGGGAACCAGAATGTGGTTAACTGGAGCTCAGGGGTGGATATTGACTCATCTAAAGCCCTGAAGAAGCAGCAGGAGCAGAGTCATTCGGAGGTGAAGCAGGTGTTGGTCCATTCTGAAGAGTCTGAAGTTGAGGGTGAATCCTGGTCATCTGGGGAAGAACCAGTATAAACAGTAGTGAGAAGTTGAATCAGTTTTAGATTTAATCAGTGTTAGTCAGAGGAAAATGGAGTTTTCTGTGTGATGTATTTACTATGAAAACCAAAGTCGTGCCTTGGTGTGCACCTCAGTGACGCGAACCGCCAAAGTGCCAATTCTACAGATCCTGAACACCAGTTTCCTCAAACTGACATATTTGACGAATGATTTTTTCCTCCATCCTCATGGTTGAAACCCTTCAGTCTGTCCGTGTGCATGCTGTGGAAGAAGGGTGGCATTTCTGGAAGAGGGAGCAGCGTGAAGACAGAACAAAGAATGTCATTTGAAAGTCAAAGGGTTTATTGATCTGCCTAATCTGATTTTACTGATTGATGGAAATCAATGAGACCAGAAGGTTCTGATTCCTCGTAGAGCTGCTAGTTCTCAGTGTTTCAAACAGCTGGTGTTTCTGCTGGTGAGTTTTCATTTCACTGGACAATGATTGACTCGTCTTTGCATGTTTACACGCGTAGAATGAATGTGTGGTTGTAAAAGGTTGAAGTTACCGATGATCGTTGTTTGTGTTTGGTCGAATATTAAACAGCCTGTTTTCATCCATAAAGTTTTTGTTGCGGTACATTTACAGTCCAGAATAAACAGTAGATTTATGACGTGCTCTTTGTGTCAACATTGATCTTGTTCATTTGCACCTCACATATCAACATTAGCAAAGTAGCTGCAAACAAATATTCAGCAAACACATTTAATGTTTTCAGACAATTCCAGAAGAAAAGCTGAATAAACTCATTTAGACTCTTTGCTTAAGCAAATAAGAACATTGGACGCTCAGCGAGGCCTGAATCCATGAACTCTTACAGTCCGAGAGTCTTTCAGTCGCGGCGGACTGTCGGCTGCAGCAGGCGAACATAAATGGAGCCTTTTCCAAGGAAAAACACTTCTTCCCTTTAATAGACTCCAAAGTCTTTCCAGGAAACTTCCTAGAAAATTTCTTGATTATGGCCCCATGAAATAAAACCAGGACTGTTTCACATCATGAATCATGCAATACTTTTGCTAACGAATGCCAGGAGGAAGTTTTGTCAGTCACAGGGATGTTACACTGTGTAAATATCACTTCATTTAAAAGAAGGAACTGGTTACTGATTATTTATGAGACAGGCTTCTAAAACTACAAACCTTTTCTTTCACTCTGAACACGGTTTCATCCTCGACACAAGGTCAAGACAGTAGCTGCTTCCAGCAACATCCATCTCTGTTTCCTCTGGGGTTTTCATTGAGGAGGGTTGTGAAGCTGTGTGTGTGTTTGTGTGTGTGTGTGTGTGTGTGTGTGTGTGTGCCTGAACTTGGCAGCGTCCTAGCCGAGCTGACCTCAGAGCAGCCGAACTAACAAAGCAGCACCGGGGCCTCCAACCAGCAAACAGCCGTCCCACGAGACGAGCGAGGAAAAAGACCGAAAGAGGGAACAATGTGCGACCTCACCCCCTCCTCCCCCTCCTCCCCCTCCTCCCCCTCGTCATTCATTAGTGGGTTTTCTGAACAATGATGGCTATTTTAGTGGCACTCGCTGCCCAAATCTGCCCAATGAGAGTTTGAGTGAGGAAGGAAACGGTCGACGGTCATATTCAGTGTGAGGAGGCTGCAGCTGTCGCCATGTTCCAACACATCCAGCCCTGACTGTGACAAGACAAACTTTAATGATGCCTTCGGAGGAAAACAGTGAGAAATCAGATAGAAACAGAAGAACTGATTTAATATATTAAATCAGAGAGAAGATCTGACACTTTCTTTAAGGCTTTAATGGACTTTTTAGTTTGTGTGATTTGATATGATTTAAAAAATAGCAATTATTTAGAGCCTAATTGTTTGTTTGTTTGTTTTTTTACCATAATCAAAATCCAACTTGATCAACGTCTGCTTTAGTTTCATATTTTATGTTTTAGTTCAACAAATCAAACTATATTTAAAAAATTGAGAGGCTACGATCTTCCTGCTTTTCTTGAATCCTACAAGTTTATGTTCAGTTAAAAGTTGATGTGGCTCTATGTTGCTCAAATTTAAGGCACTTGGCACAAAGTCGTGGTTAAAACAAAAAGTGCAATTTATCTTTTAATAGACGCATGAATCACTTCACACAGTGAAGCTGTTTGTTCCTGAGGGTCCAACCCACCAAGTGTTTGCAGCGAGCCCAGTTCCCTGGTCACCATGAAACCTGGCACAGCTGCAGATGAAGCGTTGCAGTTCAAACGTGTTTTTGGCCACAGTCAGAAACATGGAGGAATATTTGAACACGAGCACCACAACAAAGTACGTTCTTCAGAATCACCTCTTCAGATCTTGGTGCCATAATTTTGTGCCGTCAGAAACATTAATCACTCTGGAATCAACAAGATGAAAGTTCAAAATGCTACAGGCCTCTGGATGAACACGGGGGAGGAGTGTTGCTTCGAGTCCACGAGGAGAGACGTCAACCTCTTCGAGCTCTTTGTGGCACCGTGTGAACTGTGATCGCCGCCTGCCGTCCGTCATCCCGTCGCTGTTGATTCAGTCTTGATGTCATCGGTGTGAATAATGGACTGATGTGTCTCCACTTTAGATCCCCATTTTATCAGAAAAGACATGAAGGCACAAATAGTGATATGAGTCTGAAGCTCAGTTACTCCCAACTAACGATGTGTCTTTGATTCTTATGATTTTTGTCATGAGGAGTTGGACTAGAAATATAAGTTTGTCCCATTTGTTTCTCTAAAGATAAAACACTGTCCTCAAATTCAAATGGTTTATGTCCTTCGAACACTTCCAACAATCCGACGTTTGTCCTGACAAAAACTGCTGGAGCACGAACATCATGAGATCATCTGCAGAGATCAGTTCCTCACAGTTGGGACGTGGACTTTCACTAATTATTGTTTGTGGCCTTTATGTTGTTGCCCTTTCATATGTTTTTTGCCTCACTACATTTAGACTTACACCTGTTACAAAGTACAACTGTTACCACCTCTCTATAAACATTGCATCAGAAACTGCCTGGTCATGCACCTGTGAACAGTGATGTCACTGCGAACTGATGCACAAGTTCAACCACCAGAGATCAGAGAAAACAAGATGTTCAGAGTGTAAAGTTACTCTTTGTATGTTTTGTCAAAAGTAATCGCACATTTTACTGGAGAACTTTCCAGGCGCTCGGTTCAGACAGAGGAACAGAAGGTGAACTGAAGACGCTGGGTTTGATGCAGAATGAGAAGAGAGAGAAAAAGTAGGTGAAATCCAAAATGGTGTCTCCTTCGTGAGTCTCTGACAGGTGATACACGATGTTAAAAACAGTTTCCAGCTTTTTGCACCTCGTGCTTCAAGCCGTCCGCCCGCCTGTCGATCTGTGTGTGGACGGAGCTGAAGGCATCTGACAGTATTACAAATCCTGCCCATCAGCTCATCAGTCAGCAGCCTGGATCTAAATCGAGCCGAGGTTGCAGCGCGGAGTGAAATCTGCTGCCGACAGCTGCAGGTTTACTCTTAGTTTAATGATCCACGATGAGAGAGACTGATTCATGTGAATAGAAAATAAAAACTCTAATCCTCAGTGAAGGTCGTGACCTGGATGTTTGAGCTCACAGTCATCTGTTTTAATTCTGACCAGATCTACGACTACGACTGATTCAGATGTTCACTCTCAGATATCAGGCTTTCATTTGATTTGATCTGACACTAAAAGACTCAAACCTGAGATTCAGTTTGCAGTTTCTCTTTCAGGGTTCTTAGTTTTATCACAGCTGCATTAAAGAACATGAAATTAGACAACTTCACCAAACACATTTTTTCATTTGACAAATTTCTGCTGAGATGATTCAGAGTGGGAGAGAAAGTGGACAGACATCAAATATAGAAAAGGATTTATATCAAATAACGAGACGAAGACGACACAAAAACAGGAACAAGACGAATGTGAGAAGAAACACAAACGTCAAGTTCACCCGCCACAAAACCAAATGTTACATAACCACAGAAAAAAGGATGAGATGAAGCAAAGATGGAGACGCAGCTGGTTTACAGCCGATAATCAGTCCAGTTCAGACGCCACGATTCCATTAATACGATGTTTTATTATCTGAAATGTAGAGTATTAACAATAAACCATCTGTGCTCACAAAGCTAAACGTAGCTCGGGTGAAAATTTGTATAATGTTTGCACTAAATTTGGATGTAAACTCATGGTGAAGATTCTTGTCAGATGACGGTTCTTGTGTTGAGATTATGGACAAAAAACCTTTTTGATACCATTTTGATACCATTTAACACATGAATCCAGGGCTTATCACGATTAGAAGGAAGGAAGAGCTGTGAAAAACACCGACTGTAGCTCCTCCACCACCGACCACTGTCCAGACTTCTGTTTCACATGAAGCAGCCGTATGTCATCACAGCCTTTCTGCTCTGAGGGTGACTCAAAAAAAAAAAAAACCCTGTATGAGTTTTTAAAACTTCATGAAAACAAACGTCTCTTTCATAAGAAGAATGTCCATGTAAATAAGTGGTAACGTCGTCAAGTGTCATCATCATTATCAGCAGGACAGATTCTGTTCTGAATGTGGTGTGGGCGGAGGGTTACTTCCTTCCTCTCTCTCTATGTGTGTGTGTGTGTGTGTGTGTGTGTCGGCCAGCAGATGCCTGCATAGTAATCGAATCAGTGTCTGGAAACGAAGTTAGATGCTGGCAGAGCGGCCACACCCGCGAACACAGAGGAAGAACAGCCGCTCGTCACCGTCTCCCAGCAAACAACAAACCAGACTCACAACAAAGAAACTATAAATATTAACACCCAGAAAACAAAACCTTTTCAGCCACATGTCGAGTTCCCGTAGGTTCGCTCACATGAACTGATGCTGAGGTTAATTGTCGGCTTTTATAATACACTCACACACACACTTCGAGGTTTGTACACATGTTGGAGTCGTTGCAGAAATGATCAGCCTCCGTCAGTCAGCGGTGACTGTTGGACGGACGACGCTCGGACCGTCCACTTGTCTGACTGAGCCGTCTGAGAGTGTGTGTGGTTATTATTAGCGGCCTGTTGAGCAGGAGTGTGTGTCTGTGTGAGACGTGAGTCCAGCGGCTGCCGTGGACAAACCGACTGACTGCGGCAGCTGACGGCGGCTTCGTGGAACAAATGGCAGATTTGCCACCCGACAGCTTTACGAGCTGCGTGAGAAGGTAGAACTGGTGCTCTTTGGAAACAAGCGGCACCGAAACACACAAATAAAATGTGTTTTTAAATCTATATTTTTGATTAGATTTTGCCAAACTAACAGCTCAGTGTTCACTCAGTGGTCGTGAGTGTAAAATAAAAATAGACTTTAACACTTCAACTCAAAAAAACACTGGAATTCTTCCGTTTTGTTTCCTGAAGATCATTGAAGTTGACACACGTTGTTTTTCCTGTGATCACGAAATAATAATTCGTAGTTGTCACTTACTGTAAAGCCGTGTTTACCCGCGATCACACAATAATTATTCTTTGATTTGGAGTTTTGACACCTCGTGTCGAGATGAAGGAATAATTGCTTGTTATGTTGAGATAATAAGACAAACTGTTTTCTTGTGATCTCCAGGAAACAAGCGTGTTATTTTGAAAGGTCAAATAAAAACTATAATTAAATGTTATTTTAAACATATTTTTACAGCCTCTGCACCAGCGTGAGTGTGATGCTCTGTGTGTAGGTTGTGTTCATGTTCTCTCCAGCTTCCTGATTAATAATCATTCATTAACGCCTTTGAAATCACTTTCACTGTTTCTTTATTTTAGATTCTTGGAGGCAGAGTCTTCGCTTCAACCACCTGACTCATGTTGGTCAACTCCGCAGTGAGACAAATCCTTTTATTAACACATCCAGGAATCACAGATTGGTCTCTCAATATGAACCAAATGCCCAGCCTTTGACCTTTGACCTCATGTGTGGACAGAACAGGGAGGAGAGAGAACAACGAGCGTCGGCTGAATAACACAGATGTAAATGTTCAGAATCATAATTCTCTTTATTAGAATTGAACATCGTGGTTATTTTGCAGGACAGAAGACTGAATAAGTTGCTAAGTGATCACCATTTAAATCCAACTATAGATTCATCTCAAAATACAAATATCCAAAAAACTAAAATAAACAAACTGTACATTCTCCTACTTTGTAAGTGTAGCTTTGAAACAGTTTGTTTTTAGAAATTAAAAGTTATAGTTCAGAAATATATATTAAACACATAGTGGAGAAAACGGTATCTTCATTTGTTTGACAGTAAAGTAATAAACATGTTCTCTCCCTCTCTTTTAGTTTTGGGTGTTAAGTGTCAAATCATTTACTAAAAACTAACTCTCCAGTGATTTCACATCTTAAAATGAAGGTTTATGGGTTGAGAAAAGTCTTTCACCACCAATACCAAACACTAGAGTGCCATCTAGTGGTGGCACCGTGCTACTGCTGTCACACCAAACAGAAACAGAAAAAATGACACAAACTCAAACTTTTCTTTAGGTCAACTTGTCTATTTAATATATAAAATACGGTAAAACATACGCAAAAAGGGGAGGAGGGTAAGAGAGGACCAATGGATACTTTGGTACAATAACAAACACTTTTTTTTGTAAAAGCAGTATAGAATTTGTAATAACATATCAGTGCATACTTTATTTATGAAAATATACACAAATTGTATATCATTCTCCAAAAACAACAAAAAATTATCTTTACAACAAAAAAGCAGACTAGCCGAACACAATATATTAGCTATAATTTATTTTAAACTTTTTTCTTCAATTTCATTTTTTTTCTTAAATGTATTTCTGTGTGATGTATATTTGTGTCGATATTACATTTTATTTCCTATAACATGATTCACTCTTCGCTTGTTTTTAAACGCCCATGCATTGACATCGTTGTGTCTGGTCAGAAATAAGTTAGACGTGTCACGCCCCCCCCCCCATGTTAGCATGTGTGGACTGAGAGGTTTGTACATTGGACTCAAAGTTGCAGCATTGAAGCAGTTTGTCGCAGTCGACTCGTTCGGCGCCTCCGTCCACGGCCACACGTGTACTAATACCACTACACTTGTGTTTGTGTTTGTTTCATGTCATAAAAATCGTGCAACATTAGTAACACCCTTTTTTTTTTTTTAAGAAAAAAAGAAAACAAATCCCAAAAAGAGAAAACAAAAAATATATTTATAGAATATTTTTATATAATAAAATAAAATCAAATTCCAAATAAAACAAGATGCCTACCCTACACAAAAGAAACGCAGATTTCTACATCATCATGACAGCGACCATCAGTGAAAGCTGTGGTAATGATGATGATAATAATAATATCAATTCTCAGAGAACAATTAAAAACAGACTGTCACCGGCACAAATTAACACTGGAAAGTGAGTGCGACTTCTAAACATCATTATACAGGAGCGGGTATCGCTTTTTTTCGGGGGGGGGGATGCAGGTTCTTAAAACTATTTCTCAGCACGATTGTCTTTCTGTTTTGTGATTACAGCGACCCCTAGTGTTCTAAAGAACGTGTCAGGGCTTCGTACGACCGCTGACAAACCAAACTCCCATGAGTCCCGTCGTTAAGGAAGCCATTTTGTTTTCTGACAAACCTTTGCGGCCTGAAACGTGGGGTCGAGTTTCTCTTTTTTTTTTTTTTTTTGTTTGGAGCTCAGAGTACAACAGTCGTAACAGTCAAAGTGTTTACACTCGGGGGATTTACGTTCGCTCTGTCAGGCGCTCAGAGAAGCAATATTGACACTCAAGACTTGTCACAGAGTGGATGAGTGTGTGTGTGAGTGACAGACAGGGAGAAAGAAAAAATGTGAGAGATGAAGCGAGGAGAGGATGATGGGAGTCGTGTGTGCGATGCGGCCGGGAGTCGGGTGGAAATGACCCCCGAAGAATTTGACTTGATGTCATTTCAACGCTGACACCCGCTGTCTGGACGGAGTAAACAAAGTAGTGTATGATGACGTGTGTGTGTGTGTGTGTGTGTGTTTCAGATTAAGCTTCCAGAGAGGAAAAAAACAAAGTGAGTGAGTGACAGGGGTGAGAGGGAGGTGAAGAGGTCCTGCCCATGAGAAGGATGTGGCGGCTGCATGTGGTAAAAACCCAAAGTCGACAAGTCTGCGCTGGATTTGGGAGGTAGTCATTAAAAGATCAAGACTCGTCCTGAAACCTCCGGCTTAACGACAAACGATACCCAAACTGCCTCCAAAGCTTTTAACGAGCAAATGGACGGAGGCTGAGTGCTTTTAGGAAAAAAAAATAAATAGATGAAGTTGCACTCTTGACCACTGCGTTTCTAAAATCTACCCACTAAACCCCAAATCACCCTTTGCCACTTTGTACAAAAATGACATCCTTCACATTTCTGTAACCTTCATAGTCTTTTATCTCTCCGTCATATAAAACTAGAGCCGACCAGTGACGGGCGAAGGAGAGATCCTCCAAATATACATCCATGGCTTTTAACAGGAGGGAACAGGAGAGGGGACGTCCTTCGCTCGCTTCGTCGTCCACCGGCCGCGTGTTCGCTCCAGAGTTTGACTGATATGTTTGGCATTTTTATACCAACGCTGCAAATATTCAGTACTTTGATATGTCAGAGAATTACTTAATAATAAGTAGTGATTATATCTGCAAACACACTGAAGGTGGGAGAATTTAGTGTCATAAAACAATGTGATGATGAAACAGGGTTTTTTAGTTCTTACACTGTTAACAGCTGCCTGAAACCAAACCGCTAATTAATAAATTAACTGATCTATGAAATTTACAATTGGTGCTGATAAACTATTATTATATATATGAATTACTTTTGACATTCATATTTTTAAATACAATTGAAACAATATATAAATACAATACCTTTTTTTAAAAAAGGTTTAGGTTTTACTTTAATCTTTCATTTAAAGTTTTTCTTAATGATAAATCAATTGATGAAGTTTCCTTTTAGAAACTTTATTTTATTTACTGATTTCAGGTTTATGGCTTCTGTTCAGTGATCAATTCAATTCAATGAATTAACTGAATTAACTTCAGACAGGTGACCAGTTTAAGGTCATCCAGCCCGCAGAGTTGTACGAGGAGTTCTGATTGGTTGAGCGACAATAATAAATTCTTTAAATTAAACTACAACAAAACAGAATTTGTAGGATTAAATAAAAAGTGCACAAATGTATTTGATTTTTGATAAACCAGCCAGTATATCAGTCGAACCCTAGTGTGGATGTACGGTGTGTGTGTGTGTGTGTGTGTGTGTGTGTGTGTGTGTGTGTGTGTGTGTGTGTTCAGGTGTCGGGGGTGGGGTTCAGGTAAAGTGCGCTCCATCAGTGACGGAGTCTAAAACATCGCTCACTCAAAACAGTCTGAGTCACCACAGCTACGTCTTCCCTTTCTGCCTCTACAGCGCCCTCTCTTGGCTCGTCGACATATTACACTTTATATACAGGCATAAATAATAATAAAAAAGAGAGCGATCCACTGAGAATCAACGTGTTTGCTTTTTTTTCTGTTTCGTTGAGGGACATCCTGCCGAATATATAGTTAATATATACAATCCCTGTCGTCTGTCGTCGTCTCCTGCCCCAGAGGCAGAGCTGCCCTCGCCCCCGCCTGAAGCTGTTTAAATATATACTTGTATATGATCTATTTTTTTAACCTTCAGAACACCTTATCCCTGTCACACAACAGCCACAAAGGTTACAGATTGCTTATATACATGGTACCTCACGAATCTCCCCCTTGAACATCAGCTATCTATTCAAAACATGAGTCGCTTCACAAAAATAATTTCAGTTTGTGTGCATCGCAGGTGTGTGTTCAAGGATGAAACTGAGAATGAACATTTGCCCAAATCACTTTGTTAAAAAACGACCAGTTGAGGTAACAAACCCGTATACACACACACACATATACACACCAAACAAACACACACACACACACACACGTGCCTTTCTCAGCATCTGTAGTTGACAAGATGTGGGCGAACCTCGGAGTATCTGCGTCATGTGTCGTTGAGCTGCAGCAGCTCGTCCCTGATTCAAAGAAAAGCAGTCTTTTACCTTGGCAAACAAATCATGTTCCTCGTTTGACAGCTAGTCTGTGTGTTTCAGATTAAATAAAGACCCGGGGGTCGTCAGTCTCGTACGGGGCCAAAGTGCCGGCCCCTCGATGCGGCGGCCGGCTCGGCCCGGAGGGACCGAGTTTCTCTTTTAGTGTCTTCATATTCAAAACTGAGACAAATCCAAACTCTAAAGATCAACAGTCAACACAGAAGGACAAAACTCCACACTTCAAAAAGAGCAAAACGGCCCAGGCTCTTAGAAAAGAAACAAGAATCTAGAGCGACAGCGATACAACCGTGGTCGGGCCGATGTGTACAAAGATGTGGACTCGTTCGGTGGCGCTGACTTAACGCAGCGCAAAACCTACCGTGGATCAACAGGCAGCGAGGACACGAGGGTGGGAGAAGACCACCGGCCGCTCGGCCGACGCAGGGCATGCTGGGAAACCATGTGTGTCTGCTCTGCCGGCGGCTGTCAACGTGTTGCTGAAATAGTCCAAGTGGCCAATTTTAGGGTTTTACCAGCCACGGTGGCCTGATTAAAAACTTACTCATTGACTTCTATTCAAATACAGCTGAAGAAAGTCCAACATTGTTTTGATGATGAATCCCTGGTTTGGTGGCTCAACCCCTTTGGGGTTCAGTTGATGTGTGAGTAAGTATATTAGAGTTCAAATGTGTGTGTGCACATTGAAATACAAGTGCGTGTCAGTGTCCATACGTGCGACATGAGAGTGTGTTAACATGCTTGTGTTGAGTCTGGATGTGTGAGGTCAGCGTTTCCTGTGTGGACAGTAGGTTACTGGGTCGACGGTGGGTAGATATATATAGTGTGTGTGTGTGTGTGCAAGGGGAAGGAGATCGGGGGCATCAGGGCTGGTGGGGGCATGTACACAAGCCACAAGTACACATCTCCATCTCCATCTCCATCCTCCATCTGTCCATCCGTCCGTCCCTCTCTGGTCGTCTCTTCATGTGACCCAGGTGTCCAGTCTCATTCTCTTGACGTTGGTCCCGTCCTGCTCCTGGGGCTCGGCCGAAGAGGGCCGCAGGAGGACCATGGTGGGCTGCTGGGCCCCGGCGCCGGCCTGGTGGTGGAAGTCCGGACCCCCGCCTCGTCCCTGGGTGCCGTCGTCCCGGTCGCTGCCCTCGTACGAGCTGCCGTTGCTGCTGAGGCTGTCGACCGGCGAGCGGCCTTGACCTCCGGCTTCCAGGCGCAGGGTTCCGGGGTAGGCGACCGTCACCAGACCTTGTCCCTGGACCTGACCCTGGCCTCCGCCGCCCCCTCCGCCGCAGGTGGAGCTGGGAGTGCTGCGGTCTCGGTTTGGTGAAACTGGTTCGGACTTGATGTTGACGTTGGGGTTCGTGTTGACTGTCAGTGCGGCGCCCTGAGGTATGTGGCTCACCGGCCTGGAGAGATGGAAAGAAGAGAACAGAGAGATGGAGGGAGAACAAAGGGAGACAAAAAGAGTGACTACCGACACAACGTCATTATAGAACCACCTGTATTAAACATGAGAGCAGAACTTCAGTCACAGTTTTCAGGGATGAAACGTACAGTTCAGCCAATAGTACAAAGAATGTGCTGTCACCATGTGCAGATAAACATAAACTGAGCCTTTACGAGGACAAACACCCCGGACGCTCGGGTGGACGTCAGCACACGGAGAACAAGGACACATGAGACAAATAGGACCACATCATAGAAGCACAGTTCAGAAGCCATGCAGCCCAAACACCCCTGCTTCACATCACACAATTAAAAGCAAATCAGAGTTTGTGAAATCATGTCAGTGGTAACTTCGAGCTGCCGGGTGAGAGGTTTGTGTAGCATCAAGTTCTCTGATCTTACAGATGGAGAAACAGCTGAATATGAGCATCAGTTGTTCTAGATTTTAGGTGTGGAAATATTTGGTGTCACCTGAGATGATTCTCACCGACCAAGGCTGCGACAGAAAACTTTGTTCTGATGCTTAAACCAAGAAATCCAAGAATCAACAAAGTCTGCTGCTCTTAAGAAAAGATACAAGAAAAAATAAATCACTGTTTGAGGGAAACGTGGAGCCGTCAGCATGAACTAGTTGATTTATTCTAGTTTAGATGAGGAGTCCATTCTGAGGCCAAGTGGGTTTGATAATAAAACATGGTTCCTGTTGCCTTTGTTCCATGAACCAACTGTTGGATGCTGCTCTTTACTTTATGTTTGTGATTCTGTCTTTCTGATTAATGCAGCAGAACCGTCAGCATGTTCCACGGAGAAGCTCCACGTTCCACCGCTTGTGTTCAGACGTGATGTGGCGACAGATACCGGTGAGATATGATGAGGCAGTGATGCCACTTTGAGAGAGTTTTAAAGATTAACAGACGTTAAAAGACAGCACAGAGGTTTATACTATGAGGAACTTAAAGCTTTTGTTTGTTGGTCCATCAGTGCGTCAACACAGGAGTCTCATTGAAATGAATGAGTGGTTCCATGCAGTGCTGCTGTCTGTCTGACATGGATTTATTCAGCCAGAACCAGCGTCTAGACTTTCTGTCCTTCTCTCCCATGTCCAGCTTTTAAAGACGATGCTTCACACTGATGGAGTCAAATCACCAAAATCTGTCACTGTCTCACTAAAGATTGTTAAACAAATCCAACTGACCCCAGTCGAACCGCTGATATCTGCAAAATGTGCAGTTTTAAAGTATCATCCTGGTTTGAAGGAGAACAAACTGCAGCGTCTCATTAAGCTTCATTTCCGTGCACGAGCCTCAAGATGCTCGGGACACAGTCATGTGCCAAACAGCTTAGATCTGTGTCAGTGTCTGTGCTGCTACCTGCCACGACTCTTTGATCAGCCCCCCGCCTCCTCCTCCCCCGCCGGCTGCAGGCTGAGTCGAACCTGTCACCGAGCCTGACGCCGGCTGTTGACGCTGCACTGTGGCTCGCTTCGACCGTGTCGACAGGATTTTTCGGATGCTGCTCGTTTTCTCCCTCTCTCTCCTGCAGCCTGACACGGTCGATCTGAATTTGAAGCTCCCAATTACTGCGTTTCTCCCCTCGGGTGTGTTCTAATATGTCATATCATGAGCCATCTGCAGCGCTGTATCTCTAATATTCCCTCAATTACTGGCAGACTGAGAGGGGAATTTAAGATCGCGCTCCTTCAGGCGATCTGGGTCTGTGGTGCTCAAATGTGCTCTCTCCATTCCTGACACACTTTAACTCATGCACTCTTGCCGTCTTACATTCAAATGCTCCTTCCCTCACACACACACACACACACACACACACACACACCCCTCTCACCGTGCCCACTTCATCAAACCTGCGCGTCGTGGCTCGGGCGGGCGCAGGTAGATGGATGACGGTGCCACAGGGGCGCCGTTGCTACAGCGAGTGAAAAGGTGCCGAGTCAGCGTGCCGGTGACAGTGATGAAGGCGAGAGCGGCAGGCTAACCTCCGAGCGCTAACAACACAGCGAGCGCAGCCAGAAGCACACACTTACAGTTACAGTGCAGTGCGATGAGATGCAGCCGTGTTTCCCATAGTGCTCTGCTGCTCCGAGGACCAACGGCTGACTCCTCTCACATTTGAGGACAGATTCACTCAAGCAGTCGTTTCTACAACTACGTGTTTTACATGATTAATAAGAGTTTGTTACTTAATTGGATGAATGAGAGTCAGAGCTGCAGTTTAGACTGTAATTTAGTTCAATTAAATGAGATTTGAATCTTTGGATAGTTAAAGGGGCACTCCACCAATTTCACACATGAAGATCAGCTCATCCTGTGAATGTAAAATGTCTGAACTCCTTTATGAACACGACTCTCATCTCATGTAATATATAGAATACATACGATCACTCAGTATTTTGATGTAGTATTTGGAACTAGTTTTATCACTGTGTCACATGTGTAGGACCAGAACTATGAAGCATTTTCACTGTTAATACTATGAAAATTTACAGCGATATGACCAAATCATATATGTTCCGATAGATTCGAGTGTTTATGGTCACTGTGATCATTTTCTCAAAATTTAAACAAATGAGAAGGAACAGATTTGCTTGAAACTGTGATACATTTGTTCTTCCAGTCAAACAGTAACATCTTTAATTATGTTCCTTCTTTCTATTTGTCCCTAATGAAATTTGAATTTGTGTTCGCCCCACAGAATCACTCATGTTTTATCTGTGTTGACACAGTGACCGTCTCCTGATTCCAGTAGCAAACTCTGCAGTCAGAGCTGTGAAACCGTGCTGAGGTTCCTTCGAGCAGCAGATATTCTGGGAGAGCGGCGCGCTGTAGCTGTGAGGCTGAAGTGTAGAGAGTACAGTACCAGCAGAGGCCCTCCTCCCTGCCAAAGAGCAAGTTGGACTGAGAGGCCAAGCTGTGGAGGGAGGTGGAAAAAGAGACAAGCAAGTTTAAAAAAGCCAAATCAGCAGGGAAACAGAGGGACGGAGGCCAGCGACGGTCCAGACATGGTCACTACAAGAAACAGGCTCCACAGCTGCTTCCGTCACACTGACACGTACGGCAGGAAGCGTTAAAGCCGGCGCCGACACAAATTTGACAGTCATCCGCTCGCCAGTCACGTCCAATGAGCCTGAAATCGTTGGCTTTTCCTAAAATGGCATCAGGCCAATGGGAATCCTCAGACTGTCATTAAAGGAATATACCGTGAATTCTCAAAGAATATTAGACACCTGCTTTTTAATCTGCTCCAATTTGGCTGCTGAATTTGGGATTAAAAAATTTTCTCTCAACCTTGATTTCTTCAAACATTTGAATTCCTCCCATTCATTTGAGAATTCACAGTAAATGAAGTTATCATTCGTTTTTGTGTGAATCCCACACGTTGGGACCAGAAACCAGCCTGGTATCAGTGAGGACAGATTCTTGATACCCAGCTCTTGAAAGCTGCATGCAAACACTAAACAAGTGCTGTAACGTCTGAACAGACTATATGTTTGATGTATTATCTGCAGGTAGCAGGAAGCCTAATGAAGCCGCTGCTGGGTTTTACACTGTGGCTTCTAATCTGTAGTCTGGGAAAAAAAACAGTGATTCCTCCGGGGAGGTTTTAGTGAACAGCCTCTGATAGCATGTGTGCATTGTGCCCTGCCGACAAACCGTGGGTCCTGTAAGCAATTTAGCAATGTGTGCACTGTCTGCAAGTGTTTTTTCCTCTGAAACCACAGCTGAGAGAGAGAGAGCCGAGAGAGGGAGGGCAGAGACGGGGTGAGAAAGACAAAGTGTGTTTTTGTGGGCGAAAACAAGAACAGAGAACAAGAGCACTCAGCAGAAACTTCAGCCACCAATAAAACATTTTATCCACTGTGTCGGCTCCACGCTGAGAGATTTGAAGCTGCGTACATGGATGGATCAAATGGACAAAACAACACTGATGCACAGGCAGACAGCAGCCCGAAAAGTTGCTCTGTTTATTTCTCGCCGAAGCGTCCCAAATAGAGGCCCCGTCTGCTGATAACACGTCGACTCAGTGAGGAAACAAACAACAAATGGCATCGCAGAGCGATTCTATACAAAGCGTCTGAAGGCGAGGCTCTGCAGGGAGGAGGCTTAAGGGGCAGCCGTGACATTAACATTTAGATTGGCGAGTGAGGAGGAGGACGGGAGTCAACAGGTGTACGCCGAATTAAACCAAGTCTGACAAAAGAGAAACGAGCGGAAAGACGGAAGCAGAGGAAGAGGAATGATTAAAAGGGGGATGGGAGAGGATTCGATGACAGAAATCATTTCCTCGTGAAGCCCGTGGCGAGGAAAAGTGTGGACCACAGCGAAGGCGAGTCTCGGGGCCAAACAAGAGCTTGTTTGCTCGCTGTGAGGCGGCGCCGCGATGGAATCAAAAACAAGCCGGAGCAGCCTGGCCTGCAGAAGTGCCCACGTCTGCCCATGCTGTCCTAGGACGGCGCGATTTTCTGTTCTGCCGAGAGAACAGTTTGGTGTGCTGGGAAGGCTTCCCACATTTCTGTGGCGCTCGCTTGTTTTCAGTGACAGCGAATCTGTCATTCTGATCCCACACACAACACAGTAAACCTGCCTGGTGTTCGTTCTACTGTCGAACCTGAGAGTGGATCAAAACTGCTTATTCACTGAAATCATGACTGTTCCCGGTGTTTTAATGAGTGTCTCGGCTATTTTAAAGACAGTCTGGATACAATCTTTTAATACTTACAACTAGTGATTTATTAAATTAAAAAATTCTTGGTGAATAGAAAATCAGCAAAAAGCGAAGATGCTGATCACAAGTTCCCAGAGCTCATGGCGACGTGTTTCGATGGCTCGTTCTGTCCGATCAACAACAGAAACCCAAAGATTCAGTTTACTATCACAGAAGATTCACCAGAGCAGAAGTCAGAGGGATTCACCCTCGAATGTCTGAACCAAATTTCATGTCAAGCCAATGGTTCCAATAGTTGTAACATCAGCGTCCACAGAGCTGCAGCGTGAGCTGGTTCCAGTTTCACAAATTCAAAGATTTGTTTTCCCAGTTCCATAGAGTTGTAAATGGAATCTCGTGGGTTTTGAACAGCTGATTAACTGCTGATAACAGAAGCAATTTGAAGATGTCAAAATATTCTTTTTAAATTCTATAGCTTAAATGAAAAATACAATTATCAATAATGAACTCAAGAATGAGTTGTAACCAAACAGGAGTGGGTTGATGTGAAAATCTCTTGACAGAAACAGTCGTTGGATTGTTGAAGTGCTGGCTGCTTTTTCAGAGTCTCTGAATGGTTTAACAGATCTGTTTGCTGAATGATTTCATACAATCTGGACAACCATTTGTTAACATTTACAAGGCGATACGAAGACTTCCACTGTGTCTGAGCTGCTGAGTGTTAACTATGTACTGCTTTTTCAAAGATGCTCAACCCCCAGAGTCACAGCTGTTGTATACAATAACAAACAACCTATTATCATATTTTCATGGACAAATTTCAGCTTGTCAGACAGAGAAACAAATACCAGTCTCACTCCTGACAGCTGGCTTTATTTTTTACTGCCTTTTTTAGACACTTTTCTGTTGTCTTTCATTTTCTTCTTTGTGATTGAGAGTCTGAGGAGCTGTACAGTCTCTTTGATGAACTTAATGCCAAGATACAGATTATTCTGAACAACAGCACATCAGCATTAAGACGCCTGTCGAATGTTATTCAAATGCATATTTTGTCAAGACCCAAGAGCGTTACAGGCTGTTAACTGATTATCAAACTCCATCAAATTCCAAACTGTATTTCATTTCATGTTATCTATCTAAATAACTCTGACAGCTAAGCTACATCTAAATTATTCTTTGTGGTCATGCTGCTGTAGCATCTCAGGCCTACATGTATCTGAGGAATTGAAACTTGGTCTGACAGTCAGCTGACAGTGACAGCTAAATGGTTTAGAAGTCAAATTTGAATGCAGTAAGCAGTCGACGCACAGCCGAGCGCTGGGACAGTGTTTAGGACTGAAAGCAGCATCCAGAGGCTCCTTTCATTGGAGAAGCCGGCGAAGCACCGCTGCTGTCACACTGCGACGTCTTCTTCATTGTTCACGACACTCCCAAAGAGCTTCAGATCTGAGCTCGGCGCGGCAGGAGAACTCTTATAACCACACGAATAAAGTGATAAACTGAAAGAGCAATGAAATACAGACACAGCAAAGCAACGACAGGCATCACATTCGACTTACAAATGGAAAGAAAAGATGGTTTGATGTCATGTTTGTTGTGTAATTGCATCGATTCTGTGATTGCTTTGAGTTATTTTGTTATTTGGGCTCAGAACTGAGGCCGTGAGCAGCGGAATAACTTCACAGACAAAAGGCAGAGCGGAGCTGCGCAGCACTAGATGCCATCATGTCATTCACCTCAGGTTAGCAGCAAAATTGGAGATGCAGTTAACCATCTCCGCATTCTGTTTCTCTGCACCCCACATGCTGTGGAGAAAAGGAGGGAGGGAGGACAAAACAAGAGGCAGTTACAAGCCGCTCCCCCATCCACAGGTTACTGTAGCACAGCCAGACTGGTCACACAGAGACTGACGACCGACGGGCCTGATGACTTTTACTGAAGCTCCCGCCGAGCTGGAATGTGCTAACAGAGACTGGACAAGATACTGTAAACACCTAACTGACTCAAGTAACTTCAAAAGTGGTTCATATTAGCAATGATCAGACTTTATCTACTATCAGAGCGAAGCAACATGAGGAGTAAAAGAACTTAAAAAGAAACTTAAAAGTCTCCTACAGATCATAAAGACATTATACCAACAAAAGCTGCATTGATAAAAAGTAGTAAAGGAACAGCGGTCATAAATTCGAGCTGACAAATGGTGCTAAGTGACATCCAGCCTCATATGACCCACCTCTGCAGCTGCGGCTGCAATTTTTTTTTTCACTTACTTCAAAGTTCACGTCCTTTTTCAAGAACTGTTTTCATTATTTCATCTGTTTCCTGTATGTTATGGGCTGAAAGAATATGAAGGTTTGGCAGGCTTACTTTAAACAGTGTTTTAAGAGCCAAGAGCCGAGTGGAGAGGCGGAACACAAATCTTCACTACAGTAACAGTAACTCTTCCCAGGATGCTGTGGGAGCTAACTCCTGGAATATCTCAGCAAAGCCTTCTGTAATTTACCCATAGCTCTGGTTTGTAAAGATAAGTGTCTTAAGTCTTAATGTTCACATTTTTATTGGACAGTTAACGTTGTACTCTGCGAGGTGCAGGTCTACAGTCCTGAGGAGAGGACCAACCAGCCAAAATCACTGAGAACACCTGTGTGGGTTGGTCACAGGTGCAGTCTAGTAGAGTTAGGGTTCATTGTTCTTATGGTAAAGTTAGAAATGTGCCAGACCTGAGCAGACGCGCCCTCTGGTGGTGCTCAGACCGACTACAGGCTCGTTTTACACGAGTGAGACCTGTCGGCTAAATTTGTTCTTGAACTGATCACATCATCGCTGTTATTTACAGTTGGCCAAACAGAGCACTGATGTAAGAACTTTGAGCTGGTCCAGCTTTTACAGTGTCAAACCTGTGTGTCTGTGTGCTGGATAACACAGCTAGCAGCCCGTCCTCACTACCGGGAGCTAAATGAGAGTGGGACTCCAGTGGGAGTCGGAGCTGAGCGGGGGGGAAGTATCTAGGTCACCGCAAAGATGAATCAACCGCAGCTGGGGTGATGCTACAGCTTCGTATGGGAGAGGTGCTTCTGTGCGTGTTAACCAGCTGACGTGCACAGCACCGAGTCTACTGGTCAGGCGTTTAAGGGAAAGGTCAGAGGTCAGGAAATACGTGTATCTCATTTATGACTTGGTTGAATGAAGAAAAAGGGAACTTACACCAAGTTACTGAGCGACGCCAAACTCAGCTGCTGTGGCTGTTGTTGTTGCTGCTGCTGCTGCTGTTGTTGCTGGGAGACTGCTGGTTGCTGTTGCCAGGCAGCCATGTTGCCAGGCACCAGCCCCGGCGGTGTGAACGTCTGGAGCGCTGTGAGATCTGCACTCGTCAGCTGGTACTCTGAGATGAAGGGACGGAGGGAGAAAGGAGGTGGAGGGGGGGGGTGAGGGGGATTGTTTTACATCACACAACTTTCTGGAGCATCAATATTAATCAGAGCTAATCCATATTAATGGAGACCTTTGAAGTGGAGTCATTCCAGAAGCTCTCACACAATGAACAAAGTGAATATTCATAGTGGTTTGTGGCATCACACTGCAACGTTTTTCTTCATGACACTTAAGATTTTTCATGAAATAATGCAGACTACATCCTTTACTTCCTCCTCTCCTGCCCTGGTGTAAACACACAGATTCAGTTTGAGCAGAGAGGCAGCGCTGCCTTCACTGTCCTACCAGTGTTGTAGGCCGTCTGCATGCCGGAGAAGGGGGCCAGGAGACTGGGTGTTGCCACGGAGACCACTGGTGTGGTGAGCGGCTGCGCCACCTGGGAGCCACCTAACCGCTGAGCATTCTGGGAAGACAGAGGGATGGATGGAGGAAGTTGAACATAAAGACACTGGAGGTGGAAGAGGTGACTGCTGCTACAGTGGCTCTAAAAATGGGGTCTGGGGGCCTTGAGGGGCCCAAAGGGTTCTAATGGATCTCCAGCTAAATGAAGAGTAGTTTGATTTTGTATAAACTGAATATATAAAAATGTAACTAAGGTTCAACCCTGATTCCAAAAAAAAGTTGGCACGCTGTGTAAAACATAAGTAAAGGAGAAAGTGGTCATTTGTAAAAATCTGCTTCTTCTGAATTTGATGCAGCAACATGTTTCAAACAAGTTGGAACAGGAGCAACAAAAGACTGTGAAAGTTGTGGACTGATCCAGAAACAGGTTTGTTTGTAGATGACTGCATTCTGGTTTTATTTACATTTTACACAGCATCCAAACTTTTTTAGGACTCTGGGCGGCAAAAAATCAGTAAAAAAACCCACTAGGTACAATTGTCTGCATCCCCTCTGTGTACAGTGTAGTTAATTCATGTGAGTTTTCCAGTGGCATTCAGGCACTGGTGTTATTATATCTGAAAGGTTTTGGTGGAATTAAGGAGTTCTAGTGTACATATAACAGGATTTAAACAGTCTGTAGTCATGTAAATACTCTGATGCTTGAACATCCATCGAAGAATTAGAACCAAACTGCTTCTTTCTCGGATCTTTGGATCGAGCGTCGTGGCTCCGGTTCCACAGTGAATCGTGTCTTTTTCTCCTTATAAGGGCTGAGTGTAGGAGTTCACGGCACATGACTTCATCCATTTTCGACAGCAGTGATGATAATGGTTAGCATGTGCTCTCCACTGTACAGCAGAGTGGATGCAGAGACTTTGCAATGTGACTGAGAACAATTACACTGTTACTAACGAAGCTAAAGTTCAGCAACTCTAATTAACTTCCAACCCTCAGTTTTCCTGCCTCATTTGAAGATTTATCAACTGACTAAATAAAGAAAAAGATTCTAAAATGAAGGCACTAATAACTAAAGTCTGACATAATAAAGAGTTACATCACTTCTCTTTGCCTGTGCAGGGCAGTGGAACATGTTTTATTCATCGTGCCACAGGCAGAAACGTTTCTGTGAGAAAATCCAAGCACCTCAGTTCTCTCTGAGGCGTTTAACTTTTCGGTGACACTTCAACATCTGCGTGCACGATGAGAAGTGTCTCGCATCTCAAGGTGGCGTTGGCACAGCAACGCTGTCGCCAGGGCCGGGCGCCTGTGTTATGTAGCGTCACGGTGGAAGGTGTTATGAGAGGCATCGCTGTGCTGGAGAATCATGCTGACAGGAACGCATGCATCGACAAGGCTGACAGAGGAGAGATGAGGGGGGATGAGTGTGCGTAAGAGTGTGTTTGTATTGAAAAAGTATGTGTGCAGAGGTATGTTAGGAATTCATACACAATGTGAGGGGTGTGTTTGCTCTGAGGCGTGTGTGTGTCTATGCAGAGAAATATGCATGAACACATGTCGGCATGCGTGTGTGTGTGTGTGTGTGTGTGTGTGGACTGAAGGGGTCAGTGTGTGGGACTCTAACATGTCCACCTGTGTTCCAGGTTGGAGACTCTGTGATCTTCCTTCACTCTGATCCTCAGAGCATCGACACGCAGATGAAACCAAACATGCACATGCTGAGCAGCTTCCACACAGAGCACAGAGTCAGCTGGTCGCTCCGCTTCCCTCAGGATTCCCTCCATACACTGTTTGTACAGCACGAATGTCACTTCAAGCTCGACTGTGCCGTCAAATTTAGCACATTACAAACACATTCTTTTAGTTTTGTCGCTTTGCCTTTTGTAAGTGTGTATATCTGACAGAAACTGGATGATGGGGATGACATTTTCTGTTGGATGATCAAATTTAATTTATGGTATTTCAGGAAATGTATCTGCCTGCACCATAAAGACTTGTGTATGTACTGTTAGATTCATTCAACAGTACTGAAATATATAAAGATCAGCAGATTAAAATAAACAGATGTTTTACAGACCTACATAAAAATGGAGGATTAGTTGGGAAATGGAAAACACATTATCATTCCCACTAAAGCCACTCATGTACAAAATGCGTTTATGGTACCGAGAGACGTTTGAAGTCATTAAAAAAGTCAAGCCTTAAAAAAATATTCCCAAATTTTGGGAAATTTTCTGCTTTGCCAAGAGTTAGATGAGAGAATCGGCATCAGTCACGTCTGTACTCTAAGTATGAAGCTTAGCCAAGAAATAATTTGGCACATAAACCCTGTAAAACGGAGAACTGTTGTTTTTACACTTCGTTTCTTGCACAGATTAAACAAACAACACAAAACGTGTTAATTAGTGAGCTTTAGAGGTGTTTTTGGGCCGATTCTGTTTCCCTCAGACAGACAGCCAGGCTAGCTGTTCGCCCTTGTTTCCAGTCTTTATGCTAAGCTAAGTTAGCCAGCTCCTGCATGATGGAAACCCGATGAGCTCTGCCATGTGTTTGTACTATACATATGACAATAAAACTGCTCGAGTCTTGGATCCAGATCTTACAGGAGCCAGTGCAACCAGCTGATTTGTCCCCTGTATGTCTGTCGCTCTGATGATGAGTTCACCGTGTGCTCTGACGCTCAAACCGCCCTCCTACTCTCATCACAGCACCGGTGCCACCGAGTCGACCCTGATGGGAAGCGTTTGCCGACGGTGTCACACTCATGCTCGGTGAGATCACACAGAGTTCGACACCACATCCATGAAGCTAAAAGTCTGGAAGTCTATTCACCTCACTCACCAACTCCAGCTCCTCCTCTGTCTGCTCGGCAGGTGAAGGGGGGCAGAAAACACAGGACGGTTACGTTTCTATAACGACTAACTGCAGTCAAATATGAACACATGAAGGAAAGTCTAGTCAACAGTTATCGTCACAGTGATACTTTTAGATGTGTGTTACTGAACAGTGCAGTCTTCATGCAGTAAAGCTGAATGCCTCCACTATAAAGTCAAAACAGCCAAACTGATCGATGTCTGACTGAAGGAAAACGATTGGATCCAGATGTTGAATTGCACAACACAAAAGAGGAATATTCTCATCTCTACAACCCCTGGACGTGAAGTGTTTTTTAAACATCCTCAAGAAGTCTGCCTGGGATTTGTCAGTGGATATGTGACTTCTAAGTGCCAAGTTAACTTGGCTGCACACGACACATAGTGTAGATAGAGAACTTTACTTCCTTTTGTTTAAAGGCTGCAGAAAATCTAAATGAACTGATGCTGCAGAAGGAAAATCTGGAGAGAGATTTAGAGACATTTGGAGGAAAATACTTAGCTTTCATTCTTAAACTTGGATTATATTTTTATAGTGACATTTCTTCTATGAGCTTTAAGTCGAATAAGTCCAAAAATAGAAAAACTTATATAGACTTGACATGATATAAATAAAAGCCATAATACTTATATAAAGGAAAGGTAAGAAATCCAGTAGCTTCTATAAAACAGGCCTCATGCAAGAATCTTTTCGGATTCTAAACCCGTTATGATTCTTCCAAGTCACATTCACTAAACTCTACCTGCACTAGTCTCAACTTGTTCGTTTCGACTTGATGAATGCCAGCTGTTCATTAGTGGGTGTGCAAATCAGCGCCTCTAAACTGCCACATAAGGTGACCTGATGTGGATTAAAACATCTCAAGTCCCACTGTCAGACATCACCGGATCAAAACATTACAAATTTAGCAGTTGACACAAAAACAGTTAGAAACGATCACTGCAGCTGTAAACGCTGTGTCGTCACAAAGCCGTGCCGCGACCGAAACACAGACGAGTCGGCATTTAAAAAACTCATCTTGCTAAAGCAAAGCGGTGCAAGGCTAACGTGGGACGTGGTCAAGGGCTTGAGATGTGACACAGTCGGGTGCAATTCCTGACTACTGACTAACCCTGGTCACCAAGAGCTGCTTTGACAAATAATCACTCATTTTTTAACCACGATCGGCTCAACTTGACCAATAAAAACACAGAATCCTTCTTCTGCTTGAAGCCAGAGGTTATAATGAAGCTATCCAAGTCGTTTGATAACTGCCAACTAACTCATTCTGAGTCAAAGTTCTCTTCACATTCAGCTCTACATGTCTCGTCCCCTGTCAGTCTGGACCCCTCGTTTGTCCCCGTGTGGCTGCCGTAGTCGTGTCCTCCTCACCAGCTGCATCAGGCTCTTGCCGCTCTGCGAGGTGATGACCCGCAGGTCCGGCTTGCGGCTGTTGACCATCTGAGGGCTGGGCGGAGGCTGAGACTTGGCCAGGACGACTTTCGTCAGGCTGTTGCCGTTGGAAACAGAGAGGAGGCCCGGGGAGGCCCTGGCACTGATGTAGCCGTTAGCTGGAGACACAGAGAGAGAGAGAAATTGAGTGAGGAGGGACGGAGGCTGTGTGTTTGTCCGGTTTCATGTTTTCAGTATCTGTGTCTACCTGAGAACTGAACTCTGTCTGTGCTTGTCTGTCTGGGTGTGTACATTCAGCTCTTTGTGTGTGTGTGTGTGTGTGTGTGTGTGTGTTGTCTGCCTGTGTGTGTTCTCATTAGCGAGTTGGATCGCTCTGTCGCACCACATGCTCCTCATCATGTCTGCAGCTCAAACAGTGTTTTTTGGCGGCGCTCTGATTTTTTCTGCAGCTCCTCAACATCAAAACGGCGTCACTCTCTCTCCAGAACTATTTTATTTCCACTCTCTCTCTCTCTCTCTCCTGACGTCTTTCCTCTTTTGTTTCAGTCGCCTCGGCGCTCAGTGAAAAACGCACACAATTGTCCCTGGACTCTTTCCATATTACACTGCAAAAAATATCCTTACTAAATCAGCTTCGACTAGTATTGAGCCCTAAAAGTCCTATTTTTTTAAAACAAGTGAATAAAGCAATGACATTATTTCATCATGCTTCCAATTTGTCACAATTATTCGAGCTTTCTCTGTATTTGGACCTTGTGTATTTATTTTCAACGTGTATCTGAGTAACTGCATCTATTCTAAGCTGTGAGATTCACTTCTGTCCAACATTTTCCTGATGAAACACCTGCATCAGATCTAAGTGTGCAGTTTCTGCCCCGTCACACTGTGTTTTAAAAAAAAAAAACATATTTCCATATCCAAAATTTGTTTCAAGAATTTTCTTAGAAATGTGTGAACACTAAAAATGACAGTTTGATTTGTATTGGAACAGGTTGAAATGATCTCATTCTCAATGGATTTTTCTACCTTGTTATAAGAAAATAGACTTAGACTTTTAGGATTCAAAGGATGAGGCTGCTGATAATCTTTAACAATGATCCCATGAGAAAACCAAAACCAACAATATATTATTCTGTCTCTCAGTACTTTCTAATTTCCTGTCTGTGGCTCTCAACTTCAAGCCCATTGATTCCTCAAAAAAAGTAATTTTCTGTAACAGCTGCTTTCTGCAGGTTTCAAAAACATTTATACTCAAATAGGAAATAGTTCATTTGTTGGGGACTATTTTCAGTGGCGGATGAATCCACATTTGGTCTCTAGTGAGTATTTGGGGCAGGACGGTGTTTGTGGGATTGAAAAATAAAAAGACTTCTTTTGCAGTGTGCAGCACTTTAGCTTTTCAGTTGCTTTCTCACGGGTGCATTCCAGCAACATTACAGAGCGTCACGTCTGTTGAACGCACCCTTCTTTGAAACTGGTCACATTCCAAACTCCTCCACTGCGACGCAACAGTTCCTCTGTAAAAAACAACAATACCTGATACATGACAGGCCTGTGTGTGTGTGTGTGTGTGTGTGTGTGTGTGTGTGTGTGTACTTTGACGTCACCCCTGCCTTTAAGTATTCATCTTTACTTCTTTTTCATATTTATATCTTTCCGAGTCTGTACTTCTGTATTCCAAGTTTGAATGTTTCCTGGTTTCTGGTGGTTCTGTGTGTTGGACGGAGGATGGAGGACGACAAGACTCCAGCAAACACTGAGGTCAAAGAAGAGTTTGACTCAAATAGTCACAGTCAGTCATGGAGTGTATAAAAAGGGGGACGGCAGGGACTTTCCCAGCCCTGAAACACACACACACACACACACACACACACACACACACACACACACAGAGACTGTATTCCCCTCGGACAGAGTCAGGGTGTGTGTGTGTGATAGCAGATAGCAGTTCACCATGACGCCACCTCCAGACGACAGCGGCATGTGACTCTGCTTCATCTCAGCCACACACACACACACACACACACTGAACTAAACCTGACAACAACAAATGAACACCACCTCTCTAACAGCTCAATGGGAGGGAAGAAAGGCAGTAAGGAGGAAAAACACAGCGGCGGTGAGAAGAGGGGCGACGGAGGAGGTGGGGGAGGACGGGGTGAAAGGAGGCGGGAGGAGGGAGAAGTTTGAGGGAGGAGGGTGTGTAAATGAAGGGAGGAAAGAGAACAGAGGAGGTTGGGAAGCTGCGCTGAGGGAAGTTCATCTGAATTCACTGGTTAATTAACTGTAAATTAACAGCAAATAAAGCAAAAAAACAGCAGCAGAGTTTTCAGAAAAAGAGAAGAAAATGTAGTTTGGGAACAAGAGGGAAGGACGGCAAGGGGTGGACAACAAGAGAGGAGGCGGGAATGACAGACGAAGAAGGGATGGAGAGAGGACTTAGGTAATATTACAGAGGGAAGGAAGGAAGAAGAGTATAAGGAGAAAAGGAAAAAGGGAAGGAGGTAAGGAAGGAAGGCTGAAAGGAGGTAGAAATGTGAAGGAGATACAGAAGGTAGAGGTACAAGGAAACTGAAAGGGATGGAGGACATAGGGAAGGAAGGAAAATGAGGCAGAAAACGAATGTGGGAAAATGTAAAGAGGTTTGGAAGAGCAGGAGAGAAGTTGATGAGGAAGAAAGGCAGAACAAGGCAAGGAGAGAATAAAGAGGAGGGGGGATGAGGCTAAGAAGGAAGCAAGGAGGTAGGGATTGAGAGAGACTGTAGGGAGAAGGTGGAGGAGAGGAATTTATTTCCCAGCAGGCATGTGACCAGTGAGATCACCTGTATCCTGTTGACGCACAGTGGGCGCTCGCTGCATCAGGTGTTTCTGGGAAATCCTACGACCCTCTGTGAGTGTGTGTGTGTGTGTGTGTGTGTGTGTGTGTGTGTGTTGCGTAATGTGCACTGAGTACATGTTTGTGTCACTGACTGATGGGAACCTGTTGCTGCTTGCGTTGTGCTCATGTTTGTGGGTAAAGGAAGACACACACACACACACACACACACACACACACACACACACACACACACACACACACACACACAGCACCGCAGGCTGTGTCTGTTTGGGGATTTGATGTTGGCTTGAAGGCACCTGCAAGACACACACTCACACCGAAACTCACTTTCACTGTGTGTGTGTTTGTTTCTCCAAAAATAAAGTTTGAACAAATCTGAAATGACTCGAATAATTTCGAATGCGCAGTCCTCACAACAAATAATGTTGCTCATAACATTATTTTTGGTTCTGTTTTGAATTTTGAATAAAAAGTCACAGCACGAGTAACATCATGTGTGTGATGTTTACACTGAGTCTGTTGAAGCTGGCATGAACACACTCCTATTCTGAGAGTGTGAGTGAGGCACACAAACATGCTGATGGCTGTATTTATGTATGTTGACTGTTTGTATGTACTTTTATGTACCCTTTACATGTGCAAGAGTGTGTGAGTGTGAATGCCTTCAGAGTGTGTGTGTGTGTGTGTGTGTGTGTGTGTGTGTGTGTGTGTGTCTGATGTCTCCTATTACGCGAGGCCGGGCGTGGGAATGTGTGGAATGCTGAGTGACGTCAATGGTGACATTCCCGGAGCCCCGAGTCCCTGGACAACAGCTGAGAACGACAGATCCAAGAGAGGAGGAGGAGGAGGAGGGGAGGAAAGAGAGGGGGAGGAAGGGAGGAGTGAAGAGGAGATCAGGGGAGGGCAACAGAGAAGAGGAGAAGATGGGTGGAAAAGGTTGACAGAAGGAAGGACAGAGAGGAGGAAGACGTGGGGAGGAGAAGAGAGGAAGAGCCGCTAGAGAAGTGGAAAAATGAGGAGAGAAGAAATGTGGACAAGAAATGGAAAGAAACATTAGTAGAGGAGAAGAAAGGAGACAGTGAGGAAAGTCAGGGGAGGAAAGGAATTAGGAGAAAATGAGAAAGGAAGAGGAAGAGAGAGATGAGAGATGAAGGAGAGAGAGAGAGAGGAGGAAGGAGGGGAGCAGGCAGCTGGAGGATCAGGTCACCTGAGCTGCGCTTTGGGATGAAGAGGTTTCATGTTTCGACACTGACTTTGTTACAGCCAGTTACATGTGATCCTGACAGTAACGTTCGACCACAGCAGACGTCCATCAAGGGAAATCATGAGGAACTGGTCCTGGATCTGCTCTAAAAACCCTTTAACAAAGTGTGTTGATCAAAAAGGCAAAAGTTGCATTTTTATAACGGAGACGTCACAATGCAACCAAAGATTCTCGATCCTGCTCAACATCCTCATCTGCTTAAAACCAGGCACATTTCTGTCACTGACTCTATAAATGTGATTTCCATGACAAAGAATTAAACCTGGTTCTGATTATTTTGAGTGCAAAACATCACAGTAAACTACATTTTATTTTGAAACTACAAGAATAAATATCTTAAATGACTGGCTGCCGAAGTTTGAACTGAAAGCTCCAAATGTATTTGACCAAGTTAGAACAAGAGCAACGTCTGAGCATTTTGAAATCTAGCTGTTATTTCATCAGAACAATGCAGCACAAAGCTGAACCTGCAATAACGAGAGACACTTGGAATAACGAGACACTTTTCCGATCAGAGACAAGATAAACAGTGAAAACTATCAACTGACTCTCAGAAAACAAATGACCACTGTTTATTCACTTTTCTATTTATACTTTGTTCCAAAAGTGTTCATTGGATCTTGTGATATGACAAAATATCACACAGAACTGGTCTTTCAACAACATTGATCGAGACCAACTTGGAAGGAATGAACTGTCTATTCTCCTTCATTAATAGCCTTGAAACACTAATATCAATATTGAGACTTGGCTTGGCACATTCCTGATAGAGTGCAGGGAAGTTAATATAAATGTATTGATTTCTTTTGGCCCACCTTACCCCGAGACAATACCTTTATCAAGTGACTATGGAGAGAAAAAAAAAACACCTTCCCACCATATCTATTACTCGGCGCTGGCTGGCAGTATCTGTCCTGGCTAATGGGATTTAAGGGGAGAGCTCTGGCCAGTGTCAAAGTCACCTCTGAGGAGAGTCCTGTGCCAAGACAAGGGACAGTTGGACGAGGGGGGGGGTTGATAATTCCAGAGAGAAGACGAGGGGGAACAGCTGAGAGAGACAGGATGAAAGGGGGAGGGAAGGGGTGTGGATGCAGAGATGAGGAGGGGGAGGAGCAGCGGGTGAAGACGGGAAAGCTGAGGAGCGTTGAGCTGTCAGGATCCCAGGGTTTTTCATTTGGTTCCATCGTTACAGTAAAACTCCGACATTACCGACTCTAATATTTGGCTCCACGTCAACCTGAATTAAGTTTCAAGATGTGACTGACTCTAAAAGTTTCCAGCTTGCCTGGTGACAGACCTCTGAATCAACACCCACACCTCTGATTTGTTCAACGATGCAAATGGATGGAGGAACAATCGACCAATCACAGCTCTGTAGGCAGGATTAAGAAGGTCATCTTCCTACATTGACAGGAAGCTCCATCCATAATAACAACTCTTTGATCGTTGTGATAAAGGATCTGAATCATTATTTTTTCAATCAGCTCTTTACTCAGACTGATGGCTCCTAAAAGAACACAGAGTGATTGTGTTTGGTTATTTCACAGATTTCTGTACTGAATCATTTAAAGTGAAGAAGCAATTCGGTCACTTTAGGCTCGTTTTCAGCTGCTTGATGGCTGAAATCTGAAGTCTGTGTCATATGTGTTTGAGGTTTTCAAATGTCATTAGTTGTTTAGTGGTCATGTTGGATTCATATTAAAACGTCAGGTATCGTCTCAAGAGTAACATCAAATTGACATTAAATTAAACAAGACTAACGTTTCAATCCAGCAGGTCTTGAACTGGGTTTCATGGGTTGGTACCAGGTGAGCTCACTTCCAGGTATTTGTACCAGCTGTCACGTTAGCTGACTGACCAGGTCAGTAACGTTGTCAATTTTTTAAGATATTCAAATTAGTTCTGGTTTCCAAGTCACATTCCTGGAAACGACGCCAACACAAAGCAGCTGAGAAGAGTTTTTATGTGGTTTTCTGTTTGTTTCTGGCTCAAACTCTCTCCTCCTGTTTCTCTCTTACAACCTGAAACCAGTTCTGTTCTTTTGACGGGTTGCGAGCAGCTTGTACTGTGACCTTCAGCTGTCGCCTGTCAACAGGTGTTTTCATGCTTGTGCGTATGTGTTTGAGTTGTGCACATGTGACCAACTATTGCAACACATAAAATATTCTGTTGGTCTGTCTGTCAATCAGACCCACAAATCATTTCCCTTTTAAAAAGCACAGTTAAAACACAGACAGCAGACTGGAGCGGTGTGGATGACAAACTGTAGTGTGTGTGTGTGTCAGTAAATACTCAATTGTTCAAAATGTTGCGCATAAGAGAGTTGAAAACAGAACGTCTACTTACGGACTGGACTCGGGCACGCTCCATTTGAATTCCCCAGATCTCCTCCTAACAGAGCACCTAGGACACAAAACACAACATGAGCATTACACATAAGACTGTAGAGATTCATTCATATCAAACAGTTAATCTGAAAACCACTAATCTAAAATGTTCCATTTTGAGAAATATTATTAAATTAAGTATGACATTAAAAAAGTGTTTCTGCTGTTGACACTCACTTCACTCGATGAAGGACCATCAATGGTTTCAATTCTGCATCACAGGTTAATTTCAAGAGCCTGTTTCACCAGTTCTCAATGGTGCTTTTGTGATGTTTAGAGAAAGTCAATCATCAGACTCGTTTTAAATTGTGAAAAGAAGGTGACGTTGCCACCTGATGTTCCCTCAAAGTTTAAAATGCTTTCACTGTTTCAGTTTATTGCTCTGGTTCAGTCTCATTGCAACACAGAGCTTTTCCCAGTTGTGGTACAGATTCAGTTTTTGGCTCAATCGCTCTTTGGAAAAGCAGAAACCTGAGGTCAGTAAGGACGACTGAAAAATATCTGGCTGGATGGAGGCATGGAAAAGCACCAATAAGCAAACATGATGAACCCAATACATCTCTGGTAATGTGGGATGCATAGCAGGGTTGAGCAGAGCATTTGCACGGCTGAGGTTATGAGGAGGGGGAGGATGGGGGGGGTCCATTACTGCTATGTGAAACCCTCTTGCCTCAGAGAACGGCATGTTATGAAAGATGCTGTAATGCATTTGTTGCGCGTTACATCACCTAATTCTGACTTACAATGAGATTACGCTGGTCGGAACAAAGCTTGATAAGTAACCTTGTCTGAGACGCAAAAATGGGGCACAAATCCTTTTAGTCAGAGGGTGAAGGATCGGTTTGCCACACAGAGGCAGCAGGCGCACACATGAGCGAACCAGCCTCGGCCCAGGAAATGATGGATTCCTGTCATTATAAGGCAACGTGCACTTATTTGAGCAAACAGGAGTCACTCACACCGACAGGTCGCCGAGCACGAGGACTGGGCGTCAATACGCCGACACGGACGAGGGACGAAGCGCTCCTTTCAGACCAAGTACAAGTGCGTACATTTGGGTATTTACCGATACCAAATACTGACATGAGCACTTAATAATACCATTAAAGCTGTAACGTGCTCAGCAAACACACACAGAACAGAAGCAGCACCTGAATTTTCATCTTTGCTTATTCTGAAACATCTCTGCTGACATTCCTGCACCTTCCTGCTCAAGAGCTTCACGTCACCTAAACATAAAGTGGCATCAGGTGTGGATGTAGTCTTAGCACAGTATCAGACTGATACCTGATATCAGATTTACTTCTTTGGTTACTTTGTCTACTAACTAACTACTGTTACATAAACCATGCTTCTAAGTACAGAGCGAAGAAAAAATAGCACCAATCAGACCTCAGGAAAAAGGTCTTTAATTAACAACATCACCATCACGTCTGTGAAGGAGGCTCAAATCGTTCCAGCTGTCTGCTCTTTCCAGGATGAACCTTTCATATCAATCATGATCCTATCACCTGTTACCAATGAACCTGTTTACCTGTGGACTGAACCAAACAGGTGTTTTCAATCAGTCCACAACTTTCACAGTCTTTTGTTGCTCCTGTCCAACTGGTTTGAAACATGCTGCTGCCATCAAATTCACAATAAGCAGTTTCACACAGTGTCCCATCTTTTTGGAACGGGGTCATGATATGTCAAAGAGAACAGTTTGGAAAATCATCACTGTACAAAAAGGAGGCCAAACAGAGGAAGACTGAGAGTTTAAACAGGGACATGAGTCACATAATCACAACACAGAGGGTTGACAGATGCTGCTAATTTGAATTCAACCCAATATGAAGCTCATTTATAGCAGAGTTTGCAGTGGTCATGTAAAGTTTAAGTGTCTTCTCCAGTGTTTACTCAGACAGTGTGTGACAGACAACACTGTGGTTAGAGGATGATGTGATATCCACACAAAGCGTTTTTTCAAGTCTGTCCTAAAACAATACTCACATGCTCATGTGCATTAAAAGCATTACTTCTTGTTGTAATTGTTGCTCCTGTCAATACTGAGTGCAAAGAGTTCCCCTTGTAAAGCAATTTCAAAGTAAGTGATGGGGACAAAGTCTTATATTGATCTCTCTGCAGCCAGCGTGGACTTGAGGAACACCTTTCAATATCCATACAGGCATGTGAGTGTTGTTTTCAGACGAGCTTGTTAACCCGTCCTTTCAATCATGAATTTAAATCTGAGTTTCTTCATTTTTTTTGAAGATTGTCTCCATTTTGCTGTTTCTGCACCGCAACAGAACGCCTGTCAATCAAACTGTGTGGGCGGCACTCTGAAGTCTTTTTCCCCTCAATCTTCTTTTGTAGAAGTTTGGAGTTTTTGTCTTTTATCTGCTTCAATTTATTTCAAGCCGCCGTTGCTGCTTTCAGAAATGCAAAACTCATCAGCCGCTGTGCATCAGAGGATTATTCAAGGAGAGAGCTACCAGATCAGTTGGCATTTAAAACAGCAAATGGATAAAGCTGTAAAATAGTGGTTGCATCAAGCTGCAGCTGAGAGAAACCGTGAAACTGGAGGTTTATTTCTATGAAAATGAAACTTATTGATCCACACGACCACAAACACGCTGCACAGGAACAGTTCAAACCGAAGCCGTCCAGCTGTGTTTCACCTCGTCTCTTACCTGCGCTGGCGGGTCGCTGTGGTAACCCTGGCGACACGGTGTTCCTCTGCAGAGCTGGTTGCTGTGGCGACAGGAGGCGGGGGTCTGTGAGGGTGGAGGTGACAAAGGAGGTGGTGGTGACCAGGGCGCCGCCGGGGTTGTTGCTGAACTGGAGGGCCGCCGCCGCCGCTGCGTTCTGATTGGATACTGGCACGGTGACTGGCATGGAGAAGGTGGGCTGTGGGACTGTAGACTGGTGGAGAGACAGGAAGATGTGGGGCTCAGATGTGTGCCTCCCCCCCACACACACACACACACAGATATATATACAGTAATGGACAGGTGATCAGTTAGTGATCTGCAGCAGTGCAAATGAGCCTGCAGGTGAAAAACACACAGTCACACCAACATGAACCAATCACAGCAACAAGAGTCTTTCCAAAACAGAGGAGATTTTCTATCATTCTATAAAACAGCATCTGTCCAACTCTCATGTTCTAATGTTCTAAAGTGAAACTTATGATTAGCACAGCCGACATCTACATTTTATCTGATCATTTCTGTCTGTTCAAAGAAAGCGTCTTCAAAAAACTCATTTTCTGAAAATAAGAGAAGAAATCTTATCGTGTCAAACTGCAGACGTTTTTTCAAACCTGTAACAGAAATCATCTTGTTTCAAGATTTTTCTAGAACTGTGAGCATCTATTTGTTGAAGCTAAAGAGATGAGGCAGGTCGCTGTGCAAGAATAAAAGAAATGCAAACTGATTTTAGAAAACGCTTGAAACAAGTTGATTTGCATTGGAAACAGGTTGAACTTTTTCCTTCTGCACTAACAAACATTCACTTGTTTTAAGAAAATCATGTTTTAGGAACTCAATGACAAACAGAAATGACTTGATAGGAAGGTTTTCGGAGTGTAAATGCAGATTCTGATGTCCTTAGATGGCAACACTATTATAAACTACGGACTCGATACTGATCTCAAAAGAAAAGATCACTGTTTGCACCTTTCATTAACTGAATACTGAAACTTGAAAATGATATGTTTTCAGATTGATTTCCAACCTTCCAGGCAGTTTTTCAATTCATGGCATTCAGATGTAAAAATGAATCCAACTGACTTGAGATCAGTAATCCATCACAGCAAAACTATGTGTCAGCCTTTATTTACTCGTCAAGAGTCACAAGTGGTGTCAAGTGTTTGTAATTTGTTTTCAATGAGATAAAATATTGAAAACATTAGAAACAGTCCTTTAAAGTAAAATGATGTTCTTCAAAATGTAAGAGGAGTGTTTTGGAAAATAACTCTTCAAGCCAACACACACTTCAAATCTCTCTCGTCTACACACACACACTCAGTTTCAGCATGCAAGGTGACTTGGTGGAGAGGCCAAAAAGCTGTGTCGCCTTTCACATCTCATGCCGGGTTAAAACTCTCGTCGCAGCAGCGGGTTATTGCATCTTGTTATTGGTGACATTTCATGGCGTGCATGTCAGATTCCAGCTCCATCCCACCAGCCCCACTGACACGTCTCATCACCGGGAACACTGGGAAACACCCGGCCGCGTGTGAGATGTTGTTGTACATGTTAAAATGCTTATGCAGGATTTGCCTAATAAAACGTAGCTCAACATCTCGAGGTTCATCTAACGCACCTGAAATTTCAAGAGGAAACTACTTTCTCACATTTGACTCTCTTTTTATTTGTCAAATGGGCTACTTCATCACCTGAGTCGACCTCCAAAAGTAGATGACCAGACAGCTCGGGGTCCTGGAAAAATCAAGGGCAAGGACCTCAGGTCCGACCCATTTCAACCTGTTCCAACTCAATCTGAAAGAAGGACTTCTATATATAGAATATGGGCCAGTGCTGCACTGCACTGTATTCAAACTGCCTGGGACCCAGTTTAACACAGAGGAGGACGAGGGCACCTTCCTGCCCTCGATCTGCGCCTCGTTTCCCTCTGCAATGTTTGGTAACTTTTGTTTTTTGGGGGGAACAGGAAGGAAAAGAGAACAAAAAAGTGAAAAGATGACTAAAGCTGAAGAGGACACTGTTCTGCCTTTGGTAATGATGTCTGAATAATTTCCTAATCATTTCATAGGAAGTTTTGTGGAAAGAACCATAATTTGGTTCCAATAAGGAAAATAAGAATTTCCTTGAAAGAAAATCTTAATTTAAACCTACATACAAAATTATTTATCATCTATTTATCGTTGGACCCTTTATTCTCCATATATGTAGAAGAGTACACATACAAGGCAGCATAAAGTTTCACTAGCCAACAACATAAGTCTGTCCTCTCAACCAGGAACCAAAATAAAACCAAACACAAAAACCCAGATTCTTCCAACTTTGTGAGTTTTTCAGTAACATGGACCTGAATTGAAGTGAATAAAGAGGGAGCGCACAGACGGAGGTGAAGGTAGCAGCTGACAGCACTGCACCACAGCACACCGGCCAAGCAGGGGGGAGAGGGAGGGGAGGGATAAATGGAGGGACGGATGAGGGGGTGAGGGGTTGGTGCAAAGAGGATGGAGGTGTGTAAACACGGAGCACCAGAGAAGACTTATCCTCACGGGGGCTGAGGGGGGGACGCGCTTCATCTGCAGCCTGACACATTTCACCGTTCAGATATTTAGCTCTCGTCTAAAGTAACAAACAGGACGGGACCTTCTGATAGAACACGAGGGAATCGAACCTGTTCTGTTTAGACGACCCTCCAACCTCAACACAAACTGTTAGAAAGAATATTGTAAAAGAAAGAGAGAGACGACATCTGTAGATATATTAGTTACTGGAATCAAGTCATGTCGTCAGAAATCTTTGTGGAAAATTGCAGGTTTTTAATGACATGAACAATTTGAAGAGTTAAAATTTTACTACTATACACAGAATACACACGACGGGTTCTAACTAAATTGGACTGTTTATACTAAAGTAAAATTAAAGTCAAAAGAATTCAGTATTAGTAGCTTCACAGCCTGAACTAAGAATATACAGAAAATCAATTTGAACAGTTAATTAATGATTGAGTTTAAATGCCTTTGTTTTTACAGAGTTCAGTTTGTGGCTCGTCAAACATGTTTTGGAAATTTAGATTTATGACGTCGATTCTTTTCTCTACTGTGTCTATTTCTAAAATACTGGTTCTGGCCTGGTTTGTATCAATTGTATTTCACTCCACATCTTATTTTTGTGACTTAAATATTCATCAGTCAACAGCCAGGATAGACATATGCTGACATCAGATGAAGTTGTAATTTAGAGCATTTCGAGACACTTTTTGTACCAAAACCGCAGCGACATCACAACAACCTTTGTTCCTCTTTAGCCGCCTCTCTTTTCATGGCCAGTCGGTGACGGTCACAACACGACCTCAGCTCCGGTTTACTGGGAATTTGGTGCGTAACTACAAAACCTCTTCACTTCTTCTGTGAATATGAATTTTAAACATGTGCTCACTCTGCTCTGCACTGTGCTCCGCTGAGCATTAATCCGTGTTTTGGCAAATTACAAGTGAATTTACATCTACCCACTCCAACTCCATTTAGCGCCGACGCTCCTAATAGCAGACAGGAGGGTTAATTGGGCCCTGCCCGTCATCGCGCACATTCAAACACAGACGGAGAACCTGTCAGGTAAATAATTGACTGGGAGCGTTTCCGGAGGCTCGTGCGAGGAAGCTCGAGGCCTCTTCTGTGCGAAGGGAACAGAAAGAGGGGAGAGGAAGCTAACCTATTTTCCCCTCGGAGGAGCTCGCTCAACAAGGGTGTGTTTCCTGGATGCAAGGGTAAATCAGAATGAATTTAACTCATGGCCTAGTTTGTCTTTCCCTCCCTCTCGTCCTGGAAGCATTTGTGGGATTTTTAACTTTAGTGCTGTCACATCGTATTTGTTAGCAGCTGTGGATCTGAACGCAGAGGCAGCATTAGAGAAGTGTTTGGGTGACCTTTAGACGTCACAGCAGTTGACCAGTGAATTAGGTTTTAGCTGCTTTCCCCGTGTATCTCCATCGCTCTGATTCTCTTCCAGCTTTCCGAATATTTGAATAAAGAGAACGAATGACTTGACATGAATGTGAGAGTCCTGGACATTTGATTTTGTTCCCAAAAAGATTTTTACTCCATTCATAGACTGTATATTGTAATAAAAAAAAACTGAAGCTAAAACCTAAGTTGTGAAGATTTACTGAACCTCCTCTATTTGACATCCAAACGCTGTTCTTGATTACCTTCTCTGGTATATTAAATGAATTTAAATGCTTCAGTGCTGCTGAGAAAATGCTAGAATTTATTGATTGTTCACTGTGAAAGCCAAGAATCTGAAAACTAAAATAGATGTGATTAACTGTGCGGCTCGAGCAGCATTTTCACTTTCATGTTTCTCATTCTGACTGTTCACATTCACACTGAGACATTCAAGACGCTCGGCTCCTTGCTCAAGGGCACCACGGAGCTCGTTGTTAAAGGAAGAAATCTATTTCTTATTCAATTTCCCGACACAGAATCTCGGAGCCAGAAAAGGATCAAACCAGAGACCCTCCGGCAAAAAAGCTGCCTTTTTCCTCGCCTACCACAGCACCAGTGTAACAGATACGTTAGCTCGGGGCTCGTCTAGCCAAGTGTCCTGCCCGCTCTCCCTCGCCGCTCTCTCCCTACCTCAGGAGGTATTTTAGTACAAGTGGGATTAAGCTTGTATATCCCGGCCCCTAGCTGTCATGCTGGGGATTATGATGCTGAGGGGAGGAGTGGTGGGTGGCGATGTATGCTTCCGTTTGCTGGTGCCCTGTGAAAGGTGTGCTGGGCAAACCGGGCAGGCTGACAGACTGAAGGGCAGCGCGGGGGTGGAGCTGAGGACGCTGCCCGCTAACAGCGAGCATCCAATCACCGAGCGTCAAGAGCTGCGGTGGATTCAATTCTGTTCTGCGATGTGGAATCTCTGCTTCACTTTCATTAACCCGCCACCGTGGCCGGGAGGTGGAGCAAATTCACCTGTCACCACACAATATCACCCACATTTGGCAGGTGACAATGTGGGTGGATTCACCATGTTTTAACCCTTTAATCTTCCCCCCAGTGACTAATCTCCTGATGCATATATTATATGTTCATATTCATGTCCAGCCGTCCCTGAAAGGTCGATAAAGTGCTGATGTCCCACAGGCAGAACAGGGTCTAATAAAAGGTCAGACACAAATTTTGTTTACAGCCTGTCTGATCAGAGTGAGTCTCCAGATTAAAACACTTACATTAGGAAATTAAGAGATGACAAAAACTATGAAACTAAGGCCCAGATTTTAAAAAAATCCATTCAGCCACATATAGCATTTAAGGAATAACGGCTGTCAAACTCTCCTGCAGCGCCTCAACATGACTGTGTCCCGTCCCAAGTGACCAATCAGAGGAGGAGGCAGACAGGAAGAGGGGCTGTAAATTGAGTGCTACTCATTAAAGTGACATTAATGGCATTATTGAGCACGGAGGAAAAGTGAATCACAGAGAAATTGGCACAGGAGCAGAGCGGTAAAAGGGGCTTGGCAGCGCTCCAGTCAGGAGGCAGAAGCTGGATAATGTCAGGAGCACATCCAGTCGCAGGAGCAGGACTGCACCGGGACTAAAGTGACCTCAGTAATACTGTAAATGACGAGCAGTTAGCAGCTGCACCCTGGCTTTCTCTGCTACCTGCACAATGTCAGGGATGAACACGCAGCAGCGTCTGCAATTGCACGCCTGTTTCTTTAGTGTTGCTCAGTATTACACAATTGGGACATTCAGCCAAGCAATCGCCCGCTCAAAGGCACGCTCCGAACGTGTTGATTATTACCATAAAGCATGATTTCCCCTTGTGATAACAGTTGCTATGCCAACTTTTGTGAAAGCCGGGGACCTAGTTAGCACTCCTCTCCTTCTGTTGTTTATTCTTGTGCATTACTGAAGTTGCAGAGGCACCAGTGTATTAAAGCCATAATACTCCTCAGGATGCTCTTCGCTGTGACGACTGTGGCTTCGGATGCTTACAGTGAACACGCCCTATTGGTGCCTTTTCTAAGGATTTCTTTCTAAGTTACATCTGCAGCACTGCAAAAAAAAAACATCCTTTGGAGTCCTAGAAGTCCCTTTTAGATTAAAGACTATATCATCTGGTTTTCAATGCTCGTTTCAAAAACAGTGTAGAAAAGTTCTTGAAATAAGACAAATTGCATCATAAAAATCCAGAAAAGTGACTCCTGACCTTTGAAAATTCTTAAAGAAATGTGATTTGTAGCGCAAACAAGTTGAAATAAATTGTTGGTGAAACTGACTCAATGCGATACATATTTTTGCATTGAACAAGGTTTGTAATTAAAGCTTAAACAATTAGACGACTGACAGGAAATTTGTCTCAAATTATTTTGATAAATACAACAACACATTACTTAAAACATGACTTAGTTGAAGCTTCTGACCTTGAGCTCTGAGAATTTGTGATGAACATTTTCCATAATTTTTCACCATTTTATAGACCAAGTTATTAACGGAGCAAGAGAGGAAATTTTAAGTTTGCCCTTAAGTCAGTCAGCTCGGCCTTTCTTGCTCGGGCACACACCGTCAGATGGGGTGGTGGGTGGTGATTTGGTGGGTGGGGGGAGGTGCTGTTGGTAAGAGGTGGAGTGAAGGAGGTAAAGGGGTGGGGAATGGTGAAGGCGAGTGCTCTGTGAGTAGTCAGGCCGCCATCAGCAGCCGGAAAACCTCCGGCAGCAGGGTACCAGCATGAGGAGGGGGCAGGGTTACACAGAGGGGGGGCGGTACTCACTGACAGCCTATAGTTCTGCATCATTTTATCAAACTCCTCGTCAATTTTTTTGTATTTCTCCTCAGTGCGGGGGGTGAGGGAGAAGGGCTCCTCGGGGTCTGGGCTCTCAGAGTCCCGGTGCTCTTTCTTGTTCAGAGCCTTCGTTCCCCAAACAAAAGAAGGAGAGGGCAGACAGAGAGAAAGAGAGGTAGATAGAGACAGAGAAGAAGAGAAAGGGTAGGTTAGATGAGGTGACAAAAGTGTGACGGTACTCACGCCGTAGCGTTTGAAGAGGCTGTCCAGGTCCTCGGTCTTGCGGTACTTGTCTTCGTTTAGCGGGCTTTGGTCGATGGAGTCGTCGCCGTCGGGCTCGGGGCTGTTGCAGCCGTTAAAGCCTTTCTTTCGCAACGTCTGAAGCGGTCAGAGAGGGGTAGAGGAGGAGAAGGAGGAGGCACATTTACATTTCATTTCTCATGCACATTTTGGGATTAGCACTTTGATTTTAAGACACTGAAGCCATTTTCATTTCACTCAAACACAAATGCCCCTCTTGATTGCATCATATCTGCCCACTCCCACACTGTTTGTATAAAAATGAAGCGGTAAAAGTCAGATGGAACAGTTTGACCCCGCTGATAACATACAAGCATCTTTTTTTCTAGCAGCATCTTCAAGAAGTAGAGCCTCGCAGAAAACACATTCTCAACCTCTGATAATCCTCGATCGATTTGTCAGGTCAACATTTGTAACATCTGCCGCCCACGTGAAAACAACTTATTACCACTGAATCTGCACTTCCTCACCCGGCAGGTGCTCTCGGGAAGTCACGGATTAAAAGGGTGAAGAAACTACTGACTAACATTCCAAATGGAGAAAGCTTTGAAATCAAAGGACGTGGCTTTAGAAAACAAGCACCCCCATCTTCACCGAGCGTTCAGGATCTGCTGGAGCTGCCAGTGGCACTTTCACAGGGCGAGAAACTATGTATAAACCCTAGCTGCATGTCAGAAGACACACGGAGGCATCACACCTCTACACACCGGCTAATCAACAGTGTTACTAATTGGTGTGAAGCTTTGCACTGAGGAAAGTGGTTGTGCGAAGCAAAAGGGTAAAAGGGTGTGTTAGGAGGCACGTGGTGGTGTTAGCGCTGTGGCTAACGGCAGTCAGGTTGTGTCAGTGTTAGCACACTTTGGAAAGGGCGAGAAAAGAAAGCGCAGGAGAGAGAGAGAGAGAGAGAGAGAGAGGCTCTTATTTTGAGAGGATTCTGCCAAACGAGATTTGCCGTTAAGTAGCTTTGCCTGGTGGGCCCTTGACCACACAGCCAAGCAGATAGATCCTTGCAGCAAAATGGATCTTAAACTGGAGCTGGAGCCTTCTGTGGTCCAAATACAAGCTTTAGCCCTGAGAGGCATAAGATGAAGAAGAAGAGGAAGAAAAATCCCTCGTCTTGAAATCTATCAGCAAAAGGAAATACACTTTAGAAAACTGCAAAAAAAAAAAAAATCTCCATCGTATCGTCATTTCCATCTGTAACTGAGTCAAAACAACTGTAAAAATCTGCCAGTACAGAAGAATTACATCATGACCCCATTGAACCTTT